>JAQJVL010003556.1:0-58884 GCA_035578905.1 Stictocephala bisonia | reverse complement strand
TAGAGCTTCTGGAAGTTTATTAAAAATAGGCTGCTCCTTTATATGATGGTTTCCTTGCTGAGAAGCTCAGGTGGTGTAGCCTACAGGAAGTGTGAAGTCAAGGACATGGCGTGTGTGATATTGGTGGAGGTCTCTATTTCTGGTTTTCCTTGAATGTACCGCATGCAGAATTACTTCTAGGATGTACAGGTTTATCACTGTGAGGATCTTCAATTTTCTAAATGCTTCTCGGCAGCTTTCTTGGTATTGGAGTCCTTCTAGAGCTCTTATTGCTAGTTTTTGCTGCCTGAGGACCTTTTCCATGTTGCAGTTGGCTGTTCCTCCCCATAGATAGGCATTGAATTGATATCTTCAATTCAAAAACCTCTGAAAAATGGTTTACCGTTTCTTTCGGGAGATTTAGTCTTACAAACAAGATTACAAAAAATAATCAACGTGATGGTGCTACACCACATTTTTCTTTAGCAGCTAGAAATCATTTAATTCTTATACTTGATTGTCGTTAAAAGTTGCATTGCAATTGCAACTGTACACAGTGATCCAAAAATATTATGGTAACTCGCTTCACTCGTGGTTATCAGCTGATCCCTTTCAAAATATTACTTGATTGGACTTCACAGACTAGTTCCTATGGGGGCCACGTGTAAGACGATGGTTATATGCACAGAGAGTGGTAGCCACCAGGTAAGAGTTGATTTTTAAAAGCTGTAATGCAGTAGAAACTGTACAAAGTGCATTTAAAAACCAGTCTAGTTTGGAAATCAACAGAAATTATACTTTGTTGTTTTTTAAAGAAGGAAATTTTAAACAATTTAACATATTTTTGTTGTACTTCAAACCCTAAAGGTAACATTTTTTTTAGACTAGGGTCAGATATCTAAAGAACTACTGTAGTTACAAGTCTGGTACTAGTTTGGTTGTGAATTCCTCAATATATATTTGGTACCATTATTTATTTTGATTTTTCATTGAAATAAAATAGGTATATCTTACTAAAGCAAAGCCTTGGAAAAAAAGCCTCTAGTTTACAGCAAACATATGTTTTTAATTTTGTAATGAAAAGTATGGTTAAAATCTTGAAATGTCACCTCAATTAAACTGAGATGAGATGCTTAAAATGGCTATTATCTACTTCGTGAAAAAAAGCCTAAATTCAAAACAGCATCTTACATTTTGTAAGATTTCAGGCGTGATAAAGTGGCAGGCATCTTCGACTCTTGCCTTAATTCATCGAGGTTTGTGGACTTGCTGTCATAAAGTTTACTTGAAAAAATCGAGAGGTGAAAGGTCAGGTGAAGGTGCCAATCTACCAAAGCATCATGTTGACCTATCCAACTGTCCAGAAACGTTTGATCTACGAATGTTCGGACAAGCACAATGTAATGTGGTGGAGCACCATCTTGTTGAAATACAGGCTGGTAAGTATCTTGTTTAGAACAATGCTGTTTTGTAACATGTCTGAATATTTAACTCCAGTTAAATTGGAAAGGCCCAACAAGTGAATTTCTCAAAATGCCTGCTCATATATTTAATTTTTGTAGCTGTTGCTACAGCCATTTAGTGGGGGTGAAAATTTGCCCAAAAACAACAGTTGTGCTGATTGACTGCTCCATGCAAAGAGAATGATGCTTCATCACTAAAACATATCTGGAATATTAAGTGATTATTCTCTTCAATCTTCTGCAACATTTTCTCACTAAACTAAAGTCTTCGGTCATGATCGTCTTCAATTAATTCATGAATCAGTTGTACTTTATATGGGTGGAATTTTTGACGATTTATCACCAAGTACAGTGTCTTTTGAAATTCCAATATCAAGGGCAGTGGAGCGTTATGATTCATGTGGGTTTGTGTCATGATTTGCTAAAACTTGAATTTTTCCTATTGCAATGGCGGGCACCCTGATTGTTATGCATCTTTGACACTAAAAATTGTTGAAAATTTGTTAACTAAATATGCCTAAGGTGTATTGGTCTATCCGGATAGGCAGTATTGAATAAACAAACAGCTTCATAAAAATCTCTCCTAGCTTTATCATAAAACAATATCATTTCTAATTTATCTTCCATTTGACCGAGGCGTTTTTGTTACACATGAACAAAAGATGACATATAACAGAGTAGCTGAACTGAATGTGTTTCACGTACTATCAGGTAAACCAATAAGAGATAACATCAAAAAATAAGCCATGGTATTCCCAGGCTGCCCGTAACTGGACTTTGGTCAGTCAAAACAAAACCAAATAAACGCTTTGTTATTAATGGTTGTTGGTGTTTGTTGATTCTTTTCATAACTTGTTTTTCGATTCGATGTTATAAGTTGTCAAATTAACTGGTGGGTGAATGTTTTATCTGCCTTATGATAACTTTAAATGCAACATAAATTGCAGGGGTTTTGTGAAACAATTTGAAATTGAATTAGTCACCAAATTTGATAGATTAACATTAGAGAACCCTAGTTTATGTCATTCTTTTTATAATGCCATAAAATAAGATTATCACGTGACAAAGGTTCCTATTTAAATATGTTGACAACTCCAAAATACTCCATTTTTAAAGGGGGGGGAGTAAAAGTTGTTATACATAAAAAACTCCTCAGTTGGTGATATAAACATGCTCCAAAGTAAATCATCTCTATTCATAGGAAAGTTAATGGGGGGGGGGGGATCTTAAGACACCCTTTATAATTATAGAATGTAATGCCTATTACAGGGTGATTTATTACATAATGATTTTTCTATTATTGACTTAATTGTATGTGCTCAGATACCCCCGGATCAAGATGACAAAGCCATTATAAAGGTGGTTGATAAACATTTGGAAGAAGAGCAGAGTGACATTTCTGAACAAACTTCTACACCGAAAGGGGAGAGTTGTGGTCAGGTATGATTGTTATATAAATAAACCTGTTGTTTGAAAGTTATTTGTTAGCATTTGGATGTTCATGATTGGTAGATAATATATGGAGATTTCCAATGCTTCCCTAAACACTTGTAGCATTGGAAATCTCGAAATATTATCTACTAATCGTAATGCCTATTGTGCTTGTCCGAACATTCGTAGATCAAACGTTTCTGGACAGTTGGATAGGTCAACATGATGCTTTGGTAGATTGGCACCTTCACCTGACCTTTCACCTCTCGATTTTTTCAAGTAAACTTTATGACAGCAAGTCCACAAACCTCGATGAATTAAGGCAAGAGTCGAAGATGCCTGCCACTTTATCACGCCTGAAATCTTACAAAATGTAAGATGCTGTTTTGAATTTAGGCTTTTTTTCACGAAGTAGATAATAGCCATTTTAAGCATCTCATCTCAGTTTAATTGAGGTGACATTTCAAGATTTTAACCATACTTTTCATTACAAAATTAAAAACATATGTTTGCTGTAAACTAGAGGCTTTTTTCCAAGGCTTTGCTTTAGTAAGATATACCTATTTTATTTCAATGAAAAATTAAAATAAATAATGGTACCAAATATATCTTGAGGAATTCACAACCAAACTAGTACCAGACTTGTAACTACAGTAGTTCTTTAGATATCTGACCCTTGTCTAAAAAAAAATGTTACCTTTAGGTTTGAAGTACTACAAAATATGTTAAATTGTTTAAAATTTCCTCTTTAACAAAGTATAATTTCTGTTGATTTCCATACTATACTGTTTTTAAATCACTTTGTACAGTTTCTACTGCATTACAGCTTTTAAAAATCAACTCTTACCTGGTGGCTACCAACTCTCTGTGCATATACCATCGTCTTACACGTGGCCCCATAGGAACTAGTCTGTGAAGTCCAATCAAGTAATATTTTGAAAGGGATCAGCTGATAACCACTGTCTGTTCATTTGTCATTGGACTATTAATTAATGACACTTTCTGAGGAAAAGTCTGCCTTAGTTTGTTACAACGACTTCATTCGCTCATCTACACTCATTCGAAATCCATATTCACCTATATTTGAGGACCGGCAGAGAAGAATAAAAAATAAAATAATAAATAAATAAAATAATTTCTAGCTGCTACAGAAAAATGTGGTGTTGCACCATCATGCTGATAATCATTTGTAGATCTATATCTTCAACAAAAAAAAAAAAAAAAAACAAAAAAAAAAAAAAAAAAAACAGCAAAACGATGTTTTATTTACATATCAATTAACGTCCATACCTGACCACAACTCTCCTCTTTTAGTGTAGCAGTTTGTTCAGATATGTCAATTTTCTCATCTTCCAAACGTTTAACAACCACCTTTATAATGGCTTTGTCATCGTATTCCGAGGGTATCTGAGCAAACATAATTAAGTCATTAACAGAACAATACAATTTGAACAGTTAAATTTAACTCCAATGTGCTATAAACTAGAGGCTTTTTTCAAGGCTTTTCTTTAGTAATATGTACCTATTTATTTCATTGAAAATTTTAATTAAATAATAGTACCAAATATCTTGAGGAATTCACAACCAAACTGGTCCCAAACTTGTAACTACAGTAATTCCTAAGATATCTTACTGGCAGTCTAAAAACACATGTTACCTTTAGGTTTGAAGTACTAAAAAATATGTTAAATTGTTGTTAAAAATTCCCTCTTTAATAATGTATAATTTCTGTAAATTTGCATACTATTTTTCTATCACTTTGTACAGTTGCTACTGCAGTACAACTTTTAAAGACCTACTATTCCTAATATTAACTCTCTGTGCATATACAATAGTTTTATATGGTTCCATAGGAACTTAGTGTTGTGCAGTCCAATCAAGTTTACAAATGTGGTGTTGCACCATCAAGTTGAAAATCATTTGTAATCTTGTTTATAGAACTATATCTTCCAAAATAAACAGTAAATCATAATGGTTTACTTACGATTAGTAGATAATATTTCGAGATTTCCAATGCTACAAGTGTTTTAGGGAAGCATTGGAAATCTCCATATATTTATCTACCAATCATGAACATCCAAATGCTAACAAATAACTTTCAAACAACAGGTTTATTTATATAACAATCATACCTGACCACAACTCTCCCCTTTCGGTGTAGAAGTTTGTTCAGAAAAGTCAATCTGCTCTTCTTCCAAATGTTTATCAACCACCTTTATAATGGCTTTGTCATCTTGATCCGGGGGTATCTGAGCACATACAATTAAGTCAATAATAGAAAAATCACTATGTAATAAATCACCCTGTAATAGGCATTACATTCTATAATTATAAAGGGTGTCTTAAGATCCCCCCCCCCCCCCCCATTACTTTCCTATGAATAGAGATGATTTACTTTGGAGCATGTTTATATCACCAACTGAGGAGTTTTTTATGTATAACATCTTTTACTCCCCCCCCTTTAAAAATGGAGTATTTTGGAGTTGTCCAACATATTTATATAGGAACCTTTGTCACGTGATAATCTTATTTTATGGCATTATAAAAAGAATGACATAAAACTAGGGTTCTCTAATGTTAATCTATCAAATTTGGTGACTAATTCAATTTCAAATTGTTTCACGAGAACCCCTGCAATTTATGTTGCATTTAAAGTTATCATATAGGCAGATAAAACATTCACCCACCAGTTAATTTTTGACAACTTATAAACATCGAATCGAAAAACAAGTTATGAAAAGAATCAACAAACACCAACAACCATTAATAACAAAGCGTTTATTTGGTTTTGTTTTGTCTGGACCAAAGTCCAGTACGGCAGCCTGGAATACCAATGGCTTATTTTTTGATGGTTATCTCTTATTGGTTACCTGATAGTACGTGAAACACATTCAGTTCAGCTACTCTGTTATATGTCATCTTTGTTCATAGTGTAACAAAAACGCCTCGGTCAAATGAAGATAAATTAGAAATGATATTGTTTTATGATAAAGCTAGGAGAGATTTTTATGAAGCTGTTTGTGTTATTCAATACTGCCTATCCGGATAGACCAATACACATTAGGCATATTTAGTTTACAAATTTTCAACAATTTTTAGTGTCAAAGATGCATAACAATCAGGGTGCCCGCCATTGCAATAGGAAAAATTCAAGTTTTAGCAAATCATGACACAAACCCACATGAATCATAACGCTCCACTGCCCTTGATATTGGAATTTCAAAAGACACTGTACTTGGTGATAAATCGTCAAAAATTCCACCCATATAAAGTACAACTGATTCATGAATTAATTGAAGACGATCATGACCGAGAGACTTTAGTTTAGTGAGAAATGTTGCAGAAGATTGAAGAGAATAATCACTTAATATTCCAGATATGTTTTAGTGATGAAGCATCATTCTCTTTGCATGGAGCAGTCAATCAGCACAACTGTTGTTTTTGGGCAAATTTTCACCCCCACTAAATGGCTGTAGCAACAGCTACAAAAATTAAATATATGAGCAGGCATTTTGAGAAATTCACTTGTTGGGCCTTTCCAATTTAACTGGAGTTAAATATTCAGACATGTTACAAAACAGCATTGTTCTAAACAAGATACTTACCAGCCTGTATTTCAACAAGATGGTGCTCCACCACATTACATTGTGCTTGTCCGAACATTCGTAGATCAAACGTTTCTGGACAGTTGGATAGGTCAACATGATGCTTTGGTAGATTGGCACCTTCACCTGACCTTTCACCTCTCGATTTTTTCAAGTAAATTTTATGACAGCAAGTCCACAAACCTCGATGAATTAAGGCAAGAGTCGAAGATGCCTGCCACTTTATCACGCCTGAAATCTTACAAAATGTAAGATGCTGTTTTGAATTTAGGCTTTTTTTCACAAAGTAGATAATAGCCATTTCAAGCATCTCATCTGAGTTAAATTGAGATGACATTTCAAGATTTTAACCATACTTTTCATTACAAAATTAATAACATATGTTTGCTGTAAACTAGAGGGGTTTTTTCCAAGGCTTTGCTTTAGTAAGATATACCTATTTTATTTCAATGAAAAATTAAAATAAATAATGGTACCAAAATATATCTTGAGGAATTCACAACCAAACTGGTACCAGACTTGTAACTACAGTAGTTCTTTAGATATCTGACCCTAGTCTAAAAAAATGTTACCTTTAGGTTTGAAGTACTACAAAATATGTTAAATTGTTTAAAATTTCCTCTTTAACAAAGTATAATTTCTGTTGATTTCCATACTATACTGTTTTTAAATCACTTTGTACAGTTTCTACTGCATTACAGCTTTTAAAAATCAACTCTTACCTGGTGCTACCAACTCTCTGTCATATACCATCGTCTTACACGTGGCCCCATAGGAAACTAGTCTGTGAAGTCCAATCAAGTAATATTTTGAAAGGGATCAGCTGATAACCACTGTCTGTTCATTTGTCATTGGGACTATTAATTAATGACACTTTCTGAGGAAAAGTCTTGCCTTAGTTTGTTACAACGACTTCATTCGCTCATCTACACTCATTCGAAATCCATATTCACCTATATTTGAGGACCGCAGAGAAGAATAAAAATAAAATAATAAATAAATAAAATAATTTCTAGCTGCTACAGAAAAATGTGGTGTTGCACCATCATGCTGATAATCATTTGTAGATCTATATCTTCAACAAAAAAAAAAAAAAAAACAAAAAAAAAAAAAAAAAAAACAGCAAAACGATGTTTTTATTTACATATCAATTACGTCCATACCTGACCACAACTCTCCTCTTTTAGTGTAGCAGTTTGTTTCAGATATGTCAATTTTCTCATCTTCCAAACGTTTAACAACCACCTTTATAATGGCTTTGTCATCGTATTCCGAGGGTATCTGAGCAAACATAATTAAGTCATTAACAGAACAATACAATTTGAACAGTTAAATTTAACTCCAATGTGCTATAAAACTAGAGGCTTTTTTCCAAGGCTTTTTCTTTAGTAATATGTACCTATTTATTTCATTGAAAATTTTAATTAAATAATAGTACCAAATATCTTGAGGAATTCACAACCAAACTGGTCCCAAACTTGTAACTACAGTAATTCCTAAGATATCTTACTGGCAGTCTAAAAACACATGTTACCTTTAGGTTTGAAGTACTAAAAAAATATGTTAAATTGTTGTTAAAAATTCCCCTCTTTAATAATGTATAATTTTCTGTAAATTTGCATACTATTTTTCTATCACTTTGTACAGTTGCTACTGCAGTACAACTTTTAAAGACCTACTATTCCTAATATTAACTCTCTGTGCATATACAATAGTTTTATATGGTTCCATAGGAACTAGTCTTGTGCAGTCCAATCAAGTTTACAAATGTGGTGTTGCACCATCAAGTTGAAAATCATTTGTAATCTTGTTTATAGAACTATATCTTCCAAAATAAACAGTAAATCATAATGGTTTAACTTACGATTAGTAGATAATATTTCGAGATTTCCAATGCTACAAGTGTTTAGGGAAGCATTGGAAATCTCCATATATTATCTACCAATCATGAACATCCAAATGCTAACAATATAACTTTCAAAACACAGGTTTATTTATATAACAATCATACCTGACCACAACTCTCCCCTTTCGGTGTAGAAGTTTGTTCAGAAATGTCACTCTGCTCTTCTTCCAAATGTTTATCAACCACCTTTATAATGGCTTTTGTCATCTTGATCCGGGGGTATCTGAGCACATACAATTAAGTAAATTATAGAAAAATCATTATGTAATAAATCACCCTGTAATAGGCATTACATTCTATAATTATAAAGGGTGTCTTAAGATCCCCCCCCCCCCATTAACTTTCCTATGAATAGAGATGATTTACTTTGGAGCATGTTTATATCACCAACTGAGGAGTTTTTTATGTATAACAATTTTTACTCACCCCCTCTAAAAATGGAGTATTTTGGAGTTGTCAACATATTTAAATAGGAACCTTTGTCACGTGATATCTTATTTTAATGGCATTATAAAAAGAATGACATAAACTAGGGTTCTCTAATGTTAATCTATCAAATTTGGTGACTAATTCAATTTCAAATTGTTTCACGAAACCCCTGCAATTTATGTTGCATTTAAAGTTATCCATAAGGCAGATAAAACATTCACCCACCAGTTAATTTTGACAACTTTATAACATCGAATCGAAAAACAAGTTATGAAAAGAATCAACAAACACCAACAACCATTAATAACAAAGCGTTTATTTGGTTTTGTTTTGTCTGACCAAAGTCCAGTACGGCAGCCTGGGAATACCAATGGCTTATTTTTTGATGTTATCTCTTATTGGTTACCTGATAGTACGTGAAACACATTCAGTTCAGCTACTCTGTTATATGTCATCTTTTGTTCATGTGTAACAAAAACGCCTTCGGTCAAATGAAGATAAACTAGAAATGATATTGTTTTTATGATAAAGCTAGGAGAGATTTTTATGAAGCTGTTTGTTTATTCAATACTGCCTATCCGGATAGACCAATACACATTAGGCATATTTAGTTAACAAATTTTCAACAATTTTTAGTGTTCAAAGATGCATAACAATCAGGGTGCCCGCCATTGCAATAGGAAAAATTCAAGTTTTAGCAAATCATGACACAAACCCACATGAATCATAACGCTCCACTGCCCTTGATATTGGAATTTCAAAAGACACTGTACTTGGTGATAAATCGTCAAAAATTCCACCCATATAAAGTACAACTGATTCATGAATTAATTGAAGACGATCATGACCGAAGACTTTAGTTTAGTGAGAAAATGTTGCAGAAGATTGAAGAGAATAATCACTTAATATTCCAGTATGTTTTAGTGATGAAGCATCATTCTCTTTGCATGGAGCAGTCAATCAGCACAACTGTTGTTTTTGGGCAAATTTTCTCCCCCACTAAATGGCTGTAGCAACAGCTACAAAAATTAAATATATTGAGCAGGCATTTTGAGAAATTCACTTGTTGGGCCTTTCCCAATTTAACTGGAGTTAAATATTCAGGACATGTTACAAAACAGCATTGTTCTAAACAAGATACTAACCAGCCTGTATTTCAACAAGATGGTGCTCCACCACAGTACATTGTGCTTGTCCGAACATTCGTAGATCAAACGTTTTCTGGACAGTTGGATAGGTCAACATGATGCTTTGGTAGATTGGCACTTCACCTGACCTTTCACCTCTCGATTTTTTCAAGTAAACTTTATGACAGCAAGTCCACAAACCTCGATGAATTAAGGCAAGAGTCGAAGATGGCCTGCCACTTTATCACGCCTGAAATCTTACAAAATGTAAGATGCTGTTTTGAATTTAGGCTTTTTTTCACGAAGTAGATAATAGCCATTTCAAGCATCTCATCTCAGTTTAATTGAGGTGACATTTCAAGATTTTAACCATACTTTTCATTACAAAATTAAAAACATATGTTTGCTGTAAACTAGAGGCTTTTTTCCAAGGCTTTGCTTTAGTAAGATATACCTATTTTATTTCAATGAAAAATTAAAATAAATAATGGTACCAAATATATCTTGAGGAATTCACAACCAAACTGGTACCAAAGACTTGTAACTACAGTAGTTCTTTAGATATCTGGACCCTAGTCTAAAAAAAATGTTACCTTTAGGTTTGAAGTACTACAAAATATGTTAAATTGTTAAAATTTCCTCTTTAACAAAGTATAATTTCTGTTGATTTCCATACTATACTGTTTTTTAAATCACTTTGTACAGTTTCTACTGCATTACAGCTTTTAAAAATCAACTCTTACCTGGTGGCTACCAACTCTCTGTGCATATACCATCGTCCTTACACGTGGCCCCATAGGAACTAGTCCTGTGAAGTCCAATCAAGTAATATTTTGAAAGGGATCAGCTGATAACCACTGTCTGTTCATTTGTCATTGGACTATTAATTAATGACACTTTCTGAGGAATAGTCTGCCTTAGTTTGTTACAACGACTTCATTCGCTCATCTACACTCATTCGAAATCCATATTCACCTATATTTGAGGACCGGCGGAGAAGAATAAAAAATAAAAATAATAAATTAAATAAAATAATTTCTAGCTGCTACAGAAAAATGTGGTATTGCACCATCATGCTGATAATCATTTGTAGATCTATATCTTCAAAAAAAAAAAAAAAAAAACAGCAAAACGATGTTTTATTTACATATCAATTAACGTCCATACCTGACCACAACTCTCCTCTTTTAATGTAGCAGTTTGTTCAGAGAAGTCAATTTGCTCTTCTTCCAAGCGTTTAACAACCACCTTTATAATGGCTTTGTCATCGTAATCCGAGGGTATCTGAGCAGACATAATTAAGTCAATAACAGAACAATACAATTTGTACAGTTAAATTTAACACCAATGTGCTATAAACTAGAGGCTTTTTTCCAAGGCTTTTCTTTAGTAATGTGTACCTATCAATTCCAATTAAAAATTTTAACAAATAATGGTACCAAATATCTTGAGGAATTCACAACCAAACCCAGACGTGAACATACAATAATTCTTAGGTTATCACCACCGTCAGTCTAAAAAAAATAATACATTTGGATTAAAATACTAAAAATGTTTTTAATTTCTGTGAATCTAATATCTATAAAGCCGCATGTGTAACTCACTCACTCACTCACATATACAAATTCTAACCCACTTCCAGATGAGCTAGAAACTTGAAATTTGCCACACGTGTAGCTTTTACCGAGTAACCAACGGGAAAATTCAGAAAACTACAAATTTTTAATTTTAAACCCAAAAAAAATCAAATGGCGGACGGGAATTTTGAATTGTGTGCAGAGTTTTACTTTCGGCTTCATTGTGGCCAAACTGTTGGTTGTAGAGCAAATCTGACAGCATACTCCAGATTTGTAATTAAATTCCAACAATTTTGTTGAAAAGTAATTTTTTTTAATTTTTTTATATTAACTACGCAACAAATCTTTAAATTTCACTTTTTTGTTAAAAAATTCTATTTTGTTAGGTTTTTCCTATTTTATTATCATACTTACGATAATTCAAGAACTTAAAAACATACACACTGTTTAGATTTACTACTTTGTTACCAAAACCGCTTTGAAATTTTTTTATTAACTTTTCATAACCTAAAAACAATTCAAAATGGCTGATATGAAACTGCTGACCTTTTTGCAGTTAAGGTTGTTGTTATACTGACACTGTAATATTTAATTTAGATAGAATCTATCGAAATATTCAGATTTAAAATTAAATTATGTACAAAAAATTTTATTTACATTTTTATGGTACAAACTATAGTAACCTCACAAAAAGTCGGTAAAGTTGAGTTTTGTCGAAAACATATGATTTTTTGGAAGAGTTCCTCCTATTTAAGCATGATTAAAATAAGCTAGAAACTTAAATCTTTACACACTATTTACCTTCACTTTTCTGTCAAGAAAAATGCTATACAATTAGATTTTGCATATTTCATAACCCAGAAAAAATTCAAAATGGCTGACGTGAAACTGTTGACCTGTTTTCACAGTTGAAGTTTTTATTTTACTGACGATGTTATATTTACTTTAGATAGAATCAAACAAAGTGTTCAAATTAACAATAATATTTTGTACAGAAAGTTCCATATACATTTTTATGGTACATACTATGTATAGTTGCTTCACAAAAAGTCGGTAAATTTGAATTTTGTCGAAAACGTGTTTTTTTTTTTAGAGCACGCTCTAAAAAAGCGCCAGATGTTTTTCAAGTTTAATCGGCGAGTTTTGGTGCCTCTAGTAGGTGATTCTGACTGCCCTCCTGCAGTCAGAGAGGTGGGTTGTGAGCCCGAACAACCCAAGGTGGATCCGGTTGGTCATCTCCCCCCTGAGCAGGCGGAGGCCATTAGGAGGCTGTGTTTGCGGTTTCCTGATGTGCTTACGGCTGAGCTTGGGGTCACTTCTCTTCTGGAGTATGAGATCCACCTCACCGATTCTCAGCCCGTTAGAAGTCATCCGTACAAACTTGCTCCCCCAAAGATGGAGGTTATGAGGGCTATGATTGAGGATCTTCTGAGCAAGGGTGTGATTGAACCGTCTCGTTCTGCTTATGCCAGTCCAGCTTTTCTTGTGCCCAAGCCTAATGGTAAGTCTAGGCTTGTGATGGATTATCGGAGGCTCAACGCTAAGGTCGCTATTGACTCGGTACCTCTGCCTGATTTGCATTCTGCGTTTGATTGGTTCGGTAAGGCTAAGTTTTTCAGTGTTTTCGATTTGAACCAGGCCTACCATCAGATTCCATTGAAGAAGGAATCACGGCCTATGACTAGCTTCTGTGTTCCCTGGAATCTTTACCAGTTCACTAGGGTTCCTATGGGTCTTGCTGTGGGTGCCCAGACTCTTACTCGTCTGCTTGATTCCATCTTCCATGATGTGAAGTTCAAGTTTGTTTTCAATTACCTGGACGATCTTCTTGTCTACAGTGAGACTTTCGGGGAACACCTGCAACATCTGGAGGAAGTTCTTAGTCGCCTCAAATCAGCTGGCCTTACCGTCAATCCAGAGAAAGTCACTTTTGCTCGTCCTGAGATTTCTTTTCTGGGTCATCTTATCTCTTCTCGAGGCGTCTGCATAGATCCTGCGAGGACCCAGGGCATTCGGGATTTTCCTCCTCCCAGAGATGCCAAGGGGATTGCCCGTTTTGTGGGGATGGTGAATTTTTACCGTCGCTTCATCCCTAACGTGGCCGAGCTTGCTGCCCCGTTGAACGAGCTGCGAAAGAAAGGTGTCCCTTTTGTGTGGGGCCAAGCTCAGCAGACTGCCTTTGATGCTCTCAAGGAGGCTATCATGCAACCTCCTGTCCTGCGTATGCCTGATTTTAGTAGAGAATTTATTCTTCAGACTGATGCCTCCTCCTCCGCCATTGCTGCTGTTCTTTCTCAGGAGTTTGATGGGGTCAGGCAGCCCATCGCCTTTGCTTCGAGGACGTTGTCTCACCAGGAAAGGAAAGCTTCTTCCATCTATGAGTTAGAGTGTCTGGCTGTTGTCTTTGGTACGGACAAGTTTCGGCGTTTCTTGGAACACGCTGAGTTCTTGCTGGAGACAGACAATCAGGCACTGTCTTGGCTTCTTGCCCATCCCAGACAGCTTGGGAAAATTGGTCGCTGGGTGGTCAAAATTTCTGCTTTCAAGTTCCGAGTCCAACATCTTAGGGGTACCCAGAATGTCATCGCGGATGCTCTTTCCCGCATGTATCATGAACCCAGTGATCCACCGACTGAGGCTGTTGCTCAGTGTGGTGCTGTTCTTCTGGATTTTCCTCTGGCTTTTGACGACCTACTGTCCCATCAACAGAAAGATCCCGAGCTGTCAGTCATCTTAGGTGAGCTTCAAGAGGGAGGTGCCCACCCTCCCTATTTTCTGTCCAAAGGGGTACTCTGTTGCCGTCCTCGACAGAGGGGTGAACCCCGTGTAGTGCTGCCTAGTCATCTAGTACCGATGGTCTTTCAGTATTATCACTCTTCCCTTGTGGGCGGTCATCTTGGCATTCATAAGACCATCGCTAAGATTCGTAGGTATTTCATCTGGAAGGGCATGGACCGGGATGTTGCTGGCAGAGTGCGGGCCTGTCACCTGTGCTCTCTCAGCAAGCCTAGTCAGAATGCAAGGTTAGGGTTGTTATCTTCTGAGGTGGCCGAGCGTCCTTTTGAGAAGGTGTTCATCGACTACGTGGGTCCTTTTCCCCGTAGCAAGTCAGGTAGCTCCTACCTACTTGTTTGTGTGGATGCTTTCTCGAAGTTCGTTTGGCTTTTCCCACTTCGGAGTGCCACGGCTAAGCTCACCATCCGTGCTCTCCAGTCCCAACTCTTCCAGCACTTTGGTGTGCCTTCCACTCTTGTGTCCGACAACGGTAGCCAGTTTACCTCCCATGAGTTTCGTAGGTTTTGTTTTGGCAATGGTATCAGGCATGTGACTACCTCTCCGTATTACCCACAGCCTTCTCATGCAGAGCGGTTCAACCGCAGTCTTCGGTCTGCCCTTATTACTTTCCATGCTGAGAAGCAGAACACCTGGGATGAGAGTCTCTCTTGGCTCCAGCTTGCTTTTAGTTCTTCCAAGCATGAGAGTCACAATGCCACTCCCTTCGAGATTCTACATGGCTACCCTCCTAACAACCCTTTGTCCAACTTGTGGAGGTTAGAGGATCTTCTACCTACGCCAGGTGCCACTGACGTAGTGTCCACGTGGCGGGCTGCTCGGCGCAACCTGCTACGTGCTAGAGAGAGAGTGAGGAGGAGGTATGATAAGGGTCGTACTCCTAACCCTTTTCAGGTTGGAGATCTGGTTCTTTGTCAGGCTCGCCCGGTCAGTTCGGCCGCGGAACGAAGAGCTGCAAAGTTGTGCTATCGGTGGTCTGGTCCCCACCGCATCGACAGGTTTTTGTCACCGGTGACTGCTCTGCTGGTTGATCCCCAGTCAGGCAGGGTGTTTAGGAAAGCCCATGTGTCCCAGCTTAAGGCTTTCCGGGGGACGGTTGGTCCAGGAGTTGGTGTTCCTGGGGGTTTCTTGGGGCAAAGAGATTGATCACCTCTGCGCCCTAGGTGGCTGTTCTGAGAGAGTCTTTCTTTCTCTCTTTTTTCTTGTCGGGCCCGACAGTCAGGGTAGTTTGTTCCCTGTTCGAGGGGTTTCCCCTCTTAGTTTCTCTTGGACGTCCTTGGAACACCACTCTTCGGAGGTCTTCGTCTTCTCTTGGTTCCCTGAGGTACCGAGTGTTCTCCCCTGCCTGGGTGTGTTGAGGTTTGCAGAGGGAGGTTGTACCGGGTCTTGGACCGGTACAGGGTTTTTTTTCGTCATTGTCTGCCAGGCTGCCTGAGATTCGTTTTTGCCCTGCGTTTCGCGTTGTTGGTAGCCGTTGGCCCAGTTCCGTTTCGTTCCGGTTTCCAGCAGCTTCGGTCCGGTTGACCGGCTTCTAGGTTGTTCGAGTAGTTCTAGTTTCTCTGGAGCCTTCGTCTTTCAGGTTGGCCGTCATTTTGTCTTTGGCTCTGCCTGCTGAGATTACTATGTTCGGCTGAGAGACTCCAAAACGTAAGTGTTAATTTTGTAATTTCTAATATTTAATCTCCCTTTTGGTGAAAATACTTTTGTTTCAATAATATTAATCGTTCTTGCTTGTGTTTTCAGAGTTTGGTTAAATTTGTATTCTTTGTCTAGATGTTTCTCAGACTAGGTTAAAGCCATGTGCTTCCATGTTAATCTTTACCGTTAATTACCGTTAATGCTTTTTATTTCTGCCTTTATTTTCAATTGTAATTCTGTATAATGTTTATGGAGCCTTTTTACAGTTGTAGTTACCGATATCATATTTTTTGTTCTTTGCCAATAACCTAGCCTAGCTGTACCCTTTGATTTTCATGTTTTAACATATTGCTCATGTATCCATGGCCTAGTATTCAGTTTGTCATTTTTAAGTCCATATACGTAATTAATTCTTTTATAATTTGTTAATGGTAATTTTTCCTAAATCTGAGTTTGCCAACATAATTATTCATGACCTAAAAAATAGATCTTTTATTTTTTCTAGTGTGATAATCCTGTATAATTTTGTCTGTGCCCGTTTTGTGTTGCCATGTCATGTTTAGGGGTTATGTATAATATTTGTGTTGTGATGGCTGGACTGCTTTTAATGTGCTGTGGTGTTGTCCTACAGTCCAGGGTCCTCGAGTGGGACGTTCAGCCCTCGGCCTGCCGTCCGGGGATTGTCGACCATCTGCTCTGCTAGCCTGGCCTGAGGACCATGCTGGAGCCTGTTTCGCCCGCTACCCTCTCTACAGCTTTGGGTAGAGTTCTTCAGTCCTCAGGTCAGTTCTGTCCATTTTTTTTTTCCCGGCGGCTGAGCTGAGGGGTTCTGGTGATATTAAAGAAAAAAAAGAAATAAAAAGAAAAAATCATGAAATATAAAAGAAGAAAAAAAACAAATGTTTATGGAACTGTTTAATTTGTGGCCTAGGCCTAAACGGGAACAGTGATTGATGAAACAGCCATGGGGACTTATATTTTTTTTATTTACTTAAAAAGAAAAGCTTTAAAAATACATAAAGAATATTTTTGATGTTAATATCTATTTATATTTATTGTTAGTTATTTAATTAGTTTTATTTGTTGTTATATCTTTTAGATTTTATAGTTGTTAGGTCCCTATGGTTAAGTTATGTTATTTATTTATATGTTTAGGCCTAGTGATTGTTATTTATATTTTTCGTTCATTGTATTATGGAGGTCGTGAAGTGACTTTTTACTAAAACGGTACCGTGTTATATTTTCTTTTAAATTATTTAATTTTTAAACTTTCACCAAAAGGGGATTATGGTGCTTTTGCTTAACTTTTAATTCGGAGCTGCCCAGGGATTCCGGCTTACTCCCTGGCCCGGTGGAATCAAGGGATGCGGGCCAAATTGCCGGTGTAATTGGTGATACCAAAAATTTTATAATTTTCTTCACTTTTAGTCGGGGCCTATTAAATTTTTCTTACGTTTTGGGGTGTCTCAGGCTAGGCTGCAGATAGGCCATGTAGTGGTTAATTTGTTAATTTTGGTATTTGTTGAGTTTGTTGTTCTTGTAGCTTTTGTGTGTTTTGTTATTTATTTAAGTGAAAATTAATATTGTGGCCTTCTGCCGTTTTTGATTATTTTATAGTGGTTTTTTGGTAATAAATTAGTTTCGCTCAGCTGCCGAGTGTTATTTTGACCCTCCAACTGCCACCCGTGATCCCATCGCTCGACTTGTTTTGAGCCATCCCCCGGTTGGCACGCTTCCCAGCTTTGGTGGGGGGATGGGGCTCAGGTCTAACGTGGAGTTTATACCAAACTGGTTTCACTTATTCATTTTAACGATTAGTCACTAAATACGAATGTGGGTTTACTTTTGCTGCAGGAAATGTATCGCATAGATTAGTGAAGTAAGGTGTGTGAATGGTGTGCGACTGCAGCATTCGTCACATTCACTCCGTGAACGCTGATAGCGCTACCATAAGGTTGAAGACGGGCTTTGCTAAACACTTTAACATTTTAATTTAGTATTTTTCAGTTTACTCATGGCATTGTTACAGATTTAGACAATAGAAGATAATTGACAATGCGGGGACAAGACGCAGAAGACGTTTGATTAATTTATATTAACACATGGCACAAATGGCTCGAGGAAAATAATCTAGGCCTAAATGATGTGTATTATTTAAAAAATTTCTTTCACTTACCACAGTTCTCCACGTACACTTGTGATAGGTGTTTTAGGAACCTTAACATCCGCAGTAATTCTATTTGTATAAAGTTTTATACTTCCTCTAACACAAACTGTCGTAGTCTTTCTTTCTCTCCATTAAAACGCTAAGTTATAACAAGACACAATGAAAAAAAAACCGAAACCAAACCAATTTTATTCAGAAACTAGGGGACACCCCTGCCCGCTTCGCATGCAAACCCCGTCGTCACTCGCTGTGCTCGTGAGATATGTCACCTGCGGCCTCGTGGGGGAGCTCGGCCTTCGGCCACGCCAAAGCGCTCTGCTACAGGCCTCGCGGGGGAAGGTTCGGCTTGCGGTCTCACCAAGACACTCTGCTACAGTCCCATTTGAGGAACTCGGCCTGCGGCCTCGTGGAGGAGCTCGGCCTACGGCCTCGCCAAGACGCTCTTCTACAGGCAGTAATGGAACTCGGCCTACGGCCTCGCGGGGGAAAGTTCGGCTTGCGGCCTCACCAAGATACGCTACAGTCCATTTGTGGATCTCGGCATGTCGCCTCGTGAGAAAGATCGGCCCTCTGCCTCGTCAGGATTTTTAACCAGTATGACCATTAATTTTGGTTTTTGGGGCAGCGGAACCCCTAAACATAGACTTTTCTCAAATCTGATGGTAAATTAGTATTTAAGAGAAAAATACTTTTATTTTGATACCCCACTTGAGTGTATTAGTTTGACATTAGTACTCAATTTTGGGTTTTGGAGCTTCTTTTTATTTGGGGAGGGGGGGCAGAATCCTTAAACGTTGTATCTTCCAAGATGTAAAGGTAAAATGTAATTTTTGAGATAAATACCTATAGTTTGATGCTCCACTTGTAAGTTTTATTTTTGTACTAACCTTTTACTGGTTTTAGGAGTTTTTTGTTTTGTTTTAGGAGCAATTACCCCTTACTATTTATCCTGTTCAAAATCTGATATTGTATTTAGTTTCAGGAGAGAAATGGCTTTGAATTGATACCTCACTTGAGTAGATTAGATCAGTTTTTGGTCGGTAGCGTAGTTGGTTCAATCCCAGCTTCATGTGCTAAAGGTTCTCAGTTCGATCCCAATCAGAGTCTTAATACATTTTGAGAAGGATCAGCTGATAACCACCGGCTGTTCATTTGTCATTGGGCTATTAATTAATGACACTTTTAGTGCAGTCATTGAAGCGAAAAATACGGTCTTACCTCAGATTTTTTTACTGTGAACCGATTTGCATGAAATTTTGGAATTAGGCTCATCTTAACCTTAACTTCAAAAGTGAAAATGATCTGAACTCCGCCTATTATTTTTAAGGGGTGTAAACAACCCCTTAATGAAAAAAATTTCATTGAGCCTTTTTATCGCTAGAAAACATGTCTAATAGTAAGTGGTGAAATTGTAAAGTGTTTTCTAACACAATTACCTCATATTAAAATCATTTTCAACCCCTCGAAAATCTTACAACCCTTGCAAACAACCCCTAAATTGAAAAAATCACAAAAAAATACTTTGGTATTGAGACCCATCCCCCCACCAAAGCTGGAAAGCGTGCCAACTGGGGGATGGCTCAAAACAAGTCGAGCGATGGGATCACGGGTGGCAGTTGGAGGGTCCAAAATAAAACTCGGCAGCTGAGCAAAACTACTTTTTATTAGGAAAACAAACTGGCAGGCAATGACGAAAAAAACGAAACTGTACCGGTCCAAGACCCGGTACAACCTCCCTCTGCAAACCTCAACACACCCAGGCAGGGGAGAACACTCGGTACCTCAGGGAACCAAGAGAAGACGAAGACCTCCGAAGAGTGGTGTTCCAAGGACGTCCAAGAGAAACTAAGAGGGGAAACCCCTCGAACAGGGAGCAAACTACCCTGACTGTCGGGCCCGACAAGAAAAAAGAGAGAAAAAGACTCTCTCAGAACAGCCACCTAGGGCGCAGAGGTGATCAATCTCTTTGCCCCAAGAAACCCCCAGGAACACCAACTCCTGGACCAACCGTTCCCCGGAAAGCCTTAAGCTGGGACACATGGGCTTTCCTAAACACCCTGCCTGACTGGGGATCAACCAGCAGAGCAGTCACCGGTGACAAAAACCTGTCGATGCGGTGGGGACCAGACCACCGATAGCACAACTTTGCAGCTCTTCGTTCCGCGGCCGAACTGACCGGGCGAGCCTGACAAAGAACCAGATCTCCAACCTGAAAAGGGTTAGGAGTACGACCCTTATCATACCTCCTCCTCACTCTCTCTCTAGCACGTAGCAGGTTGCGCCGAGCAGCCCGCCACGTGGACACTACGTCAGTGGCACCTGGCGTAGGTAGAAGATCCTCTAACCTCCACAAGTTGGACAAAGGGTTGTTAGGAGGGTAGCCATGTAGAATCTCGAAGGGAGTGGCATTGTGACTCTCATGCTTGGAAGAACTAAAAGCAAGCTGGAGCCAAGAGAGACTCTCATCCCAGGTGTTCTGCTTCTCAGCATGGAAAGTAATAAGGGCAGACCGAAGATTGCGGTTGAACCGCTCTGCATGAGAAGGCTCTGGTTTGAAGAACAAATTCTCTGCTGAAATCAGGCATACGCAGGACAGGAGGTTGCATGATAGCCTCCTTGAGAGCATCAAAGGCAGTCTGCTGAGCTTGGCCCCACACAAAAGGGACACCTTTCTTTCGCAGCTCGTTCAACGGGGCAGCAAGCTCGGCCACGTTAGGGATGAAGCGACGGTAAAAATTCACCATCCCCACAAAACGGGCAATCCCCTTGGCATCTCTGGGAGGAGGAAAATCCCGAATGCCCTGGGTCCTCGCAGGATCTATGCAGACGCCTCGAGAAGAGATAAGATGACCCAGAAAAGAAATCTCAGGACGAGCAAAAGTGACTTTCTCTGGATTGACGGTAAGGCCAGCTGATTTGAGGCGACTAAGAACTTCCTCCAGATGTTGCATGTGTTCCCCGAAAGTCTCACTGTAGACAAGAAGATCGTCCAGGTAATTGAAAACAAACTTGAACTTCACATCATGGAAGATGGAATCAAGCAGACGAGTAAGAGTCTGGGCACCCACAGCAAGACCCATAGGAACCCTAGTGAACTGATAGAGATTCCAGGGAACACAGAAGCTAGTCATAGGCCGTGATTCCTTCTTCAATGAAATCTAATGGTAGGCCTGGTTCAAATCGAAAATACTGAAAAACTTAGCCTTACCGAACCAATCAAACGCAGAATGCAAATCAGGCAGAGATAACGAGTCAATAGCGACCTTAGCGTTGAGCCTCCGATAATCCATCACCAGCCTAGACTTACCATTAGGCTTGGGCACAAGAAAAGCTGGACTGGCATAAGCAGAACGAGACGGTTCAATCACACCCTTGCTCAGAAGATCCTCAATCATAGCCCTCATAACCTCCATCTTTGGGGGAGCAAGTTTGTACGGATGACTTCTAACTGGCTGAGAATCGGTGAGGTGGATCTCATACTCCAGAAGAGAAGTGACCCCAAGCTCAGCCGTAAGCACATCAGGAAACCGCAAACACAGCCTCCTAATGGCCTCCGCCTGCTCAGGGGGGAGATGACCAACTGGATCCACCTTGGGTTGTTCGGGCTCACAACCCACCTCTCTGACTGCAGGAGGGCAGTCAGAATCACCTACTAGAGGCACCAAAACTCGCCGATTAAACTTGAAAAATATCTGGCGCTTCTGGAGGTCAAGCACCATACCACTTTTGGAAATGAAGTCTGCCCCTAGGATACAAGAAACCGCCAGGTCCTTGGCAACAAGAAAACCCCACCTCCAGGAAAATCCTTCAATTTTAAAATGTAATGACGCCTTTAGAAGTATGGGTAGAGGAGTTTGGGATGCCGTCCAGCAAGTAACAGAAGAAGGCTCGGTGTGCCTGACAAGTCCTAAGGCGTCAAGGGACTCAAAAAGAGAAAGGCTGATGATACTGCATGCCGAACCAGAATCAAGAAGGGCTCGACACACCGTACCACCAAAAGAAACAAAAACGCCAGGACACACCGAGGTGACCGCCCTAAGTCCCAGGGAAGCCATGCCAGCAAGGCCCGAAAAATCCCCGACACTCCTGCTATGGGCACGTGTCAAAGGCAAATGGCCACGGTCAGTCGCAACAACGCGGGGAGCTACTGTGGAGGCAACCCCCCGCGCTGAGCGTTTCCCGCCCCACGACCTCGAGCACGTGGACAGTCACGTCGAATGTGACCAGGTTGGCCACAAGCAAAACACACAACAGGAGGCCGAGAACCACGACCCTCCACTGGCTGACTCACACCTACAGACATAGCCGGTCGACGGGTGGGGAGAGCACGATGACTCTCAGAATCCCTCCCTTGCTGGTCTGAGAACTGCACGCTGCGCGAAACAATGCACAGCTGATGCAGCTCCCGAAAAGTAGAAGGAACACCAGCAAAAACCAATCTGCACCGTTCTTCTGGAGAAATGCCATCCAGGATGACACGAACGGTGTCAGCTTCAGAAAGGGTGAGGCGCAACGCTTGACGAGCTTCCTTGACTGAAGAGACATAGGCTGCCAGAGACTCGCCCCTACCCTGCGACCGATAAAATCTGTCCATGACCATCCTCTCCCTGAGTCGAATGGGAAGAAACGATGAAAGTAACTCTCGATGGAACGAGTCCACCGAGGCATCACTGGCCAAGACAGAACTCAGCAACTCCCCAACGGGACCTCTGCAATAAGGGAAAACCAGACGAAGCAAGTCCCCAGCCTGCATGCCGGGCATCTCACTAAGTCTGAGAAAGGCCACCAGAAACTTAAGAAGCTCCTCAGGATCCATCCCATCGATCACAGGGAGATTCTGGATCATGGGCGTGAGAGGGTTAGGTAGCTTGTGGTAGCTCAGCTGCAGAAGAGCAGGTGAACCCAAAGAAGTAGTAGGAACGGCAGCTGGAGCCGAACCACAAGCAACCTCAACAGAAACGCCTGCAGGCTCAGAAGGAACCTCAGGCACAGTGAGAGCCGGTGTCTCAGCCTGCGGCCTCGACACGTTAGGCGACAGTGTGAAAGCAGGCCGCTGACCCAGACCCGTAGGAGTCGTGGACCCGGAGAGTGCCTGAAAAATCTCATCCAGCCTAGACACACTCTCCAAGATCCACGCCCTATCCGATGGTTCCAACCCCGGTGCCCGGTTGACCAGCCTTAAACGGGCAAGCAGATGCCCCAAACGTGCAAGGCGGCAGGCCCGGTCACGACCCACTGGAGGTTCCAACTGCAAATCCTCTAACACCCCTTCCCAATCTTCCACCTTCCGTTTACAAATCCCCAACTCACCACCAACCTCCAGCAGGTCAGACCAATCCACCGCCGTACCCGCGGACAACTGCTCCCGCAGCAACCTCCAGAGATTCAGAACATCCCCTTCCGGAGTCACACCCCGCGACCTCAATTCGAAAATCAACTCCTCCTTGACCAGGAGCGCAACATTCTGCAGATAGGCCATCTCGCAAAACAAAATTCTCAACAGTACACAAAAAACGACAACTCCAGGGTCCAAGACGAACTAAACCCTCAGCCTACCGAGCCACTGCCGACCACTCCAATCCACCCGTGAAACCCATTCAACCAAGTAACCAAGCGGATTGCCTAGGTTTTTTTTTTTTTTTTTTTTTCTAAGTTAAATTATTTATTTTCTAATTTTTTGTTTTTTTTTAAATAATTATTTATTTGTTTGTTTTTTTTTTTTTTTTTTTTTTTTACAATACCAAGACACCTTGACGGTAGGTCGGCCAAACATGACCTACTAACAGGCAAACACCCACCGCCAACAACCAAGTGAGATTTTTTTTTTTTTTTTTTTTTTTTTTTTTTTTTTTTTTTTTTTTTTTAGGCAACCACGCTCTGCTACCAATTGAGACCCATCCCCCCACCAAAGCTGGAAAGCGTGCCAACTGGGGGATGGCTCAAAACAAGTCGAGCGATGGGATCACGGGTGGCAGTTGGAGGGTCCAAAATAAAACTCGGCAGCTGAGCAAAACTACTTTTTATTAGGAAAACAAACTGGCAGGCAATGACGAAAAAAACGAAACTGTACCGGTCCAAGACCCGGTACAGTATGACATAAAAAGATGTAAGTATAGAGTAAGTAATATTTTATATTCTCTATAATAATTATCAAATTTTTAACCCCCTTTTAACCCTTGAAAACTACCACTTGATAAAAAATTGTAAAAAAAATGTTTTTGATAAAATGAAAAGGATTTAAATATTATTCCACACTCTCGAAAATGATTATCATATTATTAAGCTTTTCTACCCTTAAAACTACCCCTAAATTAAAACAGTAATTATATATGGTTACATATTTAAAAATAATTTAATTTAGAGTAAAAAAAAAAACTGCCATTTATTGAATAAAATACTAACAAATTATATAAAATTGTACTATTATTATTAAAATATAATATTATTATTCATGACTCAATATCGGAGTCGCTGTCACATTCAACATCTTCTGGCTGAATTGGAGGGCTATTTTGGCAGTTATCTCCACTGCACGTTCCACAGGTACTATTACAAAACAGACCAACTTTTCTGCATCTGCAAGACGCTCCACATCCTTTTTTACAGTTGCAAAAAATCATATTTAGGAGAGCTTGTGGTGCGGGTAGATCTACAGACTTAAGTGGATTTAATAAACCGTCATTCATGACCCACCCCCAATCCGTTGGATGAATGTTTTTGTTGCCAAGCCAAATCTGGGTTTGAAGATAAACCCTCTTAGTATGTTCATTTATGGCACCAACGGTTGGAACTAAGGATGATAATTTTACGGCAGTGTTTTTCGTAGCAGCTTTGAGAAAACTTTCATAGCGCATTTTTTCAAATACAGATACGCAATTAGTGAAAAGCTATTGGAAAAAAATCGCTTCAACAAGTATTCTTTTGAAGATGCTTTTAAACCCTCTTCACCCTGTGAAGTAAGGTCAATTTTAATTTTCTTAATTAAATTGTATGAATTATAGTATATTACACATTACAATAGTTTTGGGTCTCTATTATACTGCGTACTTTCACATTGCTCTAAATATTCACACTCCGAAATTTTCAGTTACTAAGTAGAAAAAAATATGATAAGTTTTGGACCATAACTCCTTTAATTTTCATGGTGTCACATATTATAAAAAACCATTGTAAAGGTAATTAAGAGAGCTACAACATCCTTTATTGCAATATATAGTAAAAAACCTTTTTCTAAAACGGTGAAGGGTTAAAGGGCTTAAGAGAGGCTGTGATTGCGTTGCCACGCGCTCTTTAAACAATCATATCTCCGTCAATTTTTGTTTGACAGAAAAAACAAAAAAACCAAATTGTTCGTCAAAAAGATACCTAAATGTTTTATCCCAACATTTTTATACGTATCTGTCGTCATTTTTGAGATATTATGAAAAAAATGTGGTTTTTTTTAAATTTGAAATTTTTTTGGGTTTTTTAATCGTGACTTTTTTGAAAAATATGTGTCCTGAAGCAGCCAAACTGATACAATCTATCAAACTCTTCATAATAAAGTTAATTCTAGGCGGAATACGATTAATTTTAATTTTTGTGGAAATGGCACTTATGAAACCCATTGATTTAAAAGAAAAAAACATTAGATGCTCCTCTTATTTGCAATACAGCTCACTTATTTTACGTGCAAAAGACTTTTAATAGTGCTCATTTTAAAGCTTATTTCAAGCACTACAAAATCATTTTTTATTAGAATGCCTAAAATGCATCTGCTCGCCGCTAGATGGCATTGACCACATCGATTTAATTTAAGACAAAGTAAAAAACTGCTTTGATCTTTAATATCTAGCTTAATATTGCACTTAGAATACTTTATAAAAAACCAAATTGTTCATTTTTTTACCTGCTACAATTTTATTTTTATAACATTTTCGATAAAACGTATATTTTTGGGGATATTTTCAAAAAACCGATGAAAAACGTGAAAAAATTGCAAATTTTCAATTGCCAATAACTTGAAAATTATTGGGTTTTTCGAAAAACGTTATAGATGATTTTGTGCTTAAAATTAGGCCTTCTATCGATATCCGAGGTTATTTTTTGAAAAAAGAAATTCACCACCGAGAAGGGGTGGCAACCACCCCCAGGGTGGTTGCGGAGTTCAAATCATCTTCACTTTTGAAGTTAAGGGTAAGATGAACCTAATTCCAAAATTGTATGCAATTCGGTTCACAGTAAAAAAAATTCTGAGCAATAATGCTTCAATAACTGCACTATTTATAAGGAATAGTCGGCCTTAGTTTGTAACAATGACTACATTCGCTCATCTACACTCATCACACTCATTCGAAATCCATATTCGCCCATATCTTGACGATCGGCGTCTTATGAATAAATAAATAAATAACATTTTTACATTTTTTAAATTTTCAGTTTTTGAGGCCCCGATACCACAAACGTTTGAGTTATTAAGCTGAAATTCATATATAAGGTGCGCGTTTGTTACACGTGTAGAACTGTGAATGTTTGGACATTTTACTAAAGATTTTCTTCAACTTAGGTAATAAAAACTACTTTTTAGTGATTTTTTCCATTGGGGACATTGGGGAAGTTTTGAGGTAAAAAGGCCGCCATCTTGTTTATGAGTGAAAAAGGTAAACTTTTGTGAATTTTTCTTGAGGTTTCAGACAGAGAGCTTCAATTCAAGTATACCCGGGTAAGACGCCGGGAAATGCCTCAACATTTAGTGTCAGTGAGTCAGTCAGTCACTACATCGAGCTTTATAGTAGGCTATATAGATCGACTGAGTTTTATTCAGAATTTTTTGTTTACAGACGGAAAGGATGCAGGAAGTAGATGAACACGTGATGGACGCGCGTTCTTTGAACTTTGCCTCAAATATTATTTTCCATCTAGTTTGAAGGAAACAGTATTCGTTCTAACATATGAAACGCCGACACAACGTTGTGCGTATTTTAAGGCGAATATGAACGATGATATGAGTGTAGTCTGGATACTAACTGAGTTTAACTGTTCCTCAGAAAGTGCAATTTATTGATAGCCCAACAGCCAGGGCAACTATCGGACTTGCAGCTTTCCGTAAAATCCGAACCACGTAGTGTTGGTCTGATTTTCAGCTAACAGACAAGCCTGATACTCAGTTATCTCCCCCACACAACATCCGCACAATGATTACCACCCAACATGGACACCCCAGACTTCTCTAGTAGTGTCCACGTCGATGGCAACCATTGTGCGGACACCGTATCGGTATTAAGAGGACCTAGCATGGAACCTATCGCCTTCAATCTCCCAAACAATTTTTCCCCATTCGAGATTTATGTTCCTTTAAACATTTTTTACCCATTTAAAACTGTAAAAAATAATAGTAACAATCCAAAACCTAATTTTTTCTTAAACTAGGGGATACCACAACACGCTAAGTGTGCAAAACCCCTTTACTGGCTACGCTCATTTCACTCACTCGTGTAATTTTGTTATTTTTCTTCGTATTACATGCTTAACATTGTTTCAATACACTGTTAAAAAATAACCTCTTATGTCAAGTGTGCAACAGTGTCAACCGTGCACGTCATAAGCGTTCTCATTGTTAGAGTAACAATGATTTGCTAGTATTGGAATATTAGTTATCTGCCTTAATTTAGATTTTTGAGAAAAACTGTTCACAACTCCCCTCTTAGTATATGTCTATAGCCTATACTGAATGTGTATAGCAATTTTCTTGGTCTTATGATTTTTGAGAATTTGTGATTAGTCAGTGTTGTTTGGCTTTAATAATACTTAAAGAAATCATCTCCCTAGCCACGATAAAATTGGAAAACATTTGTTCTTTGTAATAGGATTATTTATGTTTTATATTTATCTAATTTTCAGTTAAGACAAGTTTTGAGCGAAATTAGCACCCTACTGATGAATACCTAAAGAAACGTTTAAAATAATGTATTTTTTAAATATTTGATTAAGCTACGTGTATGGAATTTTAGTCTGACAACGCCAATAAAATAATAAAGTATACAAAATAATTTTACTAACATTTATGTAGGCTATTATTTACAAATTTGCAAGTATTTATTATTATTATTATTACTATCTTAATACATTCATGATAGTACGCTTTTACACTTACTTTATTCATTTACACGGGCCTTTACACGGGCAAAATATTTTTCCATATGTTTTATTTACTTATTTTTACTCGTGTGTACAAAATCTAGGTCTCACCAAGTTATGCAAAACTTGTCGGTGAAGACCTATAGTAAACAAGAGAAACAAAAACGTACTATAGGAAAGAATACCTGATTATTTTAATTTTTTTCTAGTAATTACTAAGATTGGGCTGTTCAGGGCAGGCACCGAACTAAACAAACAATAATTGTCAATAAAAAACGTTAATATGAATATTACGTTTTAACAGTAAAAGATGTACAGTAATATTAAACTACGCATATGCATCATTGTTGGACTGCTCGTGTCATACACGCGGGACTGTTGCAGTTGACTAGCCTGAGAGACCTCCGTAGCGAGGGATTTCTCCCTGGCCGGCTGGGCCGGCCGGCCAGCCCAGTTTGGCAACCGCGCTTGGCCGGTTTTTACCACTAGCGCCGCGTATGATCTGGCCGGTGAGTTAAGCGATCTCGCGTTTCAAAATTTAGCATTGCGTGGGGCTTCTGTATCTGTCTATATTCTGTGGTAAAAGCTACAAGTGTGCCAAATTTCTCAAGTTTTTAGCTCATCTGGAAGTGGGTTAGAATTTATATACGTGAGTGAGTGAGTTACACATGCGGCTTTATAGATATTAGATTCACAGAAACTATACATTGTTAAAGAGGGAATTTGGAACAATAATTAAAAACATTTTTTAGTATTTTAAACCCAAATGTATTATTTTTTTTAGACTGACGGTGATATGCTAAGAATTATTGTATGTTAATGTCTGGGACCAGTTTGGTTGTGAATTCCTCAAGATATTTGGTACCATTATTTGTTAAAATTTTTCATTGGAATTGATAGGTACATATTACTAAAGCAAAGCCTTGGAAACAAGCCTCTAGTTTATAGCAAACATATTGTCAGTAAAATTTAATTTTACAAATTCAGCAGTTGTAGAACATAAATATAGAATGTAATAATTATTGATCTATTATTGGTTTAATTATGTTTGCTCAGATACCTCCGGATTACGATGACAAAGCCATTATTAATGTGGTTGTTAAACGTTTGGAAGAAGAGCTGATTGACATCTCTGAACAAACTTCTACACTTAAAGAGGAGAGTTGTGGTCAGGTATGACTAACAGATATGTATAGTTTTTAGATTTTATAAATCCTTCCACTCCTTCAACTCATTGAGTTAAATGATAATAAAAATCACAAATAATTACTTTAGTTGAAGTTCCCTTTCAACCTTGGTTTTATTCTGAGATTCACTAAGAATCTCTGAATTATGATGTTTAAAAGTAGAATATAAATATAAAATGTGATTGCTATTCACATTACCTTACACAAATTCCTCAGTAAGTTGTTTTGTAAAGCTTTTTTTCAGTGACCACTTTTGTAAAGCTCCGTATCAAGCTTTAATTAACTTTTCCAGTGGCCTATTTTCCTATCTTACAAACTTCATGTTTCTAATATACATTAGAATTTCGGTTATCCGAGCCCCGATCAGTAGAGCCTCTGGTTTAACCCGTTCACTGTGTCACAAGATCCCAGGGTCTCGTAGGCTTACATTCACACGGTGATGAAATTTGCATTTATTATTCCTTATATGCGTTTGTGATATTTTTCGTTGTATTTAACGCATTGTTGCAGGAGTTGAACTCTATGGAAGCATATTTCTTTGTGAATTTGATAGTAACCTAAATCTTACATGAGATCTATAGCTTACGTTAAAAGCTTACGTTAAAAGCACCAGAGTAATGACGTATTAGTTATATTCGCTACAAGCCCTATAGACCTCGTCGATCACATGGCAGACTAAACGTCAATATTAGCAAACAGATTTTTAGCTGTTGTTTGAAAAGGCGGGAGAGTTGTCACACGTGGTTGCTGAGTCGTCTGTTTATTGACAACATAACCTCAATTTCTCAGCTTTATTTCCGCACAGTGTATTAGTGACTTGAAGTAGATTGATAGCAATTATTTTCCACTGTGTATATATTAGTATGTAACAGTTGAGTATATAATATTATTTAGTAATGTTGTATAATATGTAGTTTTGTTTATGAGTGTTTGTAATATTTAGTTTCTTTGTCTAGAGTATAAATAATTACAGTACTTCCATATATGTGAAACGAGATCCCGAGGTCTCGTGCTTATATGTTATATACACACCCTGCATAGCACTTATGATGTCAGAAACTTGATAGTTCCAAAACAATAACCTAGAGTACTCTATTTTCAATTGATGGCGTGATATTGTGCGCAGAACTTCTGTTGTGCAACGAGATCTCAGGATGTCGTCCTGCACTGAATTGATGGTATGCAACGAGATCGCGTGACGCATAGGATGAATTAGCGAGAAATTGTAACAACGCAGTGAACGTGTCAATCGAACTAGTCATCAAAAGTTGAAAAATAAACAAATCTGTTAATGAAAGGACAACTACAGCACGTCACATCATATAATCAGTCTCTCTATTGGCTGCTGGTGCTAGGTTAGGGCGATGCACAGCTGTCACGTGACGTATAAATGATACTGAACCCTGCTACAAGTTCTAGGTATGTTTTTCCACCCAAAAGCATTCATTCATGACAAATCACCACCTGACACCATCGGCTTAGTTGACTCTGATCTAGCAGTAATAACGTGGTTGTTTAAGTATGTTGACTTTCGTGATTTTTTAATACAGTATTAGATATATTTCCTTAATTATTGTTGTTACTGTTTTTGGTCAATACTTTATTCCAGTGTTTTTAAATAAGTGGTATATATTGCCAGTTGCTTATCTTATAACGAAATTGAAGTGATGAATCAATGAGTGTTTTTATCATCAATGTGTATAACAAATGTGGTATTGATATGATAGTTTTGTTTCGTTAAAATGTTGAATGGTTCCCTGAACTATTAAGAGGGTAATGCAAATTGCCTTACACAATGGGATAAATTTGATAATTTTGTTTGGTAAACAGACTGAGCGGTACCCTGCACTTAAAACCAAGTGTTGAATACTACCGTGGACCGTAGATGGACGAAATATGAAAGGTAGGATGAAACAATTATACTGGGAATCAATTAACATGAAGCAAGTGATGCTCTGCTTTTTTTGTCAACAAATATAACGTTAGAAGAAATTTCCCATCCATAATGTTGACTATGGACATTACATTAGATCTTTACCATTAAATTCTATTATTGCAGTTACCGACTGTTGTAGAGTTTTAGAATGGAATATTTATTCCCAACTTCCTGTCATCCTGTGGTAATACAGCTTTTAAAAGACGTAACTTGATATTCCTTACTTTCTTATAGGATCGTAATTAAATTTACAGTATTTTGTGTTTTTTCTTAGAATAAACTGTTTTGTTCTTTTTCATGGCTTTTATTATTTTTACCATAACCTCCGTATTATCCGAGTTTTTACGTATCCGAGGTGGTTTCAGTCGCAATTACCTCAAATAAGCAAGGTCTACCGTACTAAAATTTGATAGTCATATCAGTTTTAAGGCAATATTTGAGGTTATGAGGAGGTGTCGTAGCTGACTGATATAGATTAACACTGCGACCCATCCTCGTAAACTCATTATTGGGCCCATCGAAGGTGGGTGCGAAGGCATCAGACTCAGGAGGACACAGATTAAACAACACAAGTTACGGTCAAAATGTAGTTTTAATTAAAAAGAAAAATTTTAAAATTTGAATGATTAAAAACATTGAAAATAGGAAATTGGGCTGTTGCCAGTTTCAGGGCTAATATACTGTTGTATTAAGCCTAACAAAACACTAAATAACATTTGTCAAGGAAAATATAAATAAACTGTGAAAATAAATAATAACAATAAACGGCATAACAAATAACAACATACAAATACATGATTAAATAATAACAGAAGAACACTCAACATATAACTAAAAGATAACAAATTAATTAACTACTAAATAACAATGAGGAGCAGCATAAATTTTATAACGAATTTAGTATAAATACTGCACAGTTCATTTTTGTACTAAAATTTAGCTAAAAACATGCTCTATCAAATAAATAAATAAATACTAGGTTTATTGAAATATGTATAGCCATACAAATTGTTATATTCAAAATAGTATATTGGGGAGATAGGACATCAGCAAACTTACCTTAGAAGACAAGTTCACTAACACCAGAGTAGTAGTTACAAACACAAAATAAACACACTGGCATTGAAAATTTGTGAGATTATGTGTTTATTTTGTGTTTGTTACTACTACTCTAGTGTTAGTGAACTTGTCTTCTAAGGTAAGTTTCCTGATGTCCTATCTCTCCAAAATACTAATTCCTGGCCTAGTGTCCTTTAACCTAACCTTATATTCAAAATAATAACCTGTCAGGTTATAACATATTTAAATATTTTATGATCTATTTTGGCCTTATAATACACTGATATTTCACTTTATATTATTATAATATAGCTAATTACTCTTTCTATTACACATTGATCAATATATAAACAGTCTAAAACACATAATAACATAATAAATAAATGTCTATGGTCGTATATTTACAAACAATTAGCAATCTGAAAACGGCAAACTTCTATTCAAAATCATCAGGTTCATGTCAAATAATCGATTAGCTGTGCATATCACTGTAATCTGCAACTACAGTAGTCTCTCTTTGTAATGATTCGCTATATAATGATAATTCTCCTATAACGATGAAAATAGTAAACGTTGTTTGGTTCGTCATTAGGACAATTTATTTATTCTTTCTCTACACCGATATCATTCTCTCTTTATAATGAATACATTTCAGCTATGAAACACCACCATTTTGTAACGAATAAAGCTTTCGAAGTTTGGTTTGCGGCATTCTTCTTTGCTTGACCAATCATTCAAAATAAAGTGCATATCAAGCTATGCACATAGCTGCATATCACCCTGTATACAGACTTAATTCATTTATAACCGTTTTGATCAAATTTTAAAATTACAATAGGTTATTTAGTGCAGCATTATTATTACAGTAAGCATTTTTGTCTCTCTCTGTTTAACAATCTATCCTTATAACGATGAAAATTCCTGGTACTTTATATATTGTTATAGAGATACGACTGTAATTTAGATTCCATTAAGACACAAAACATCATTGTAGCTTTTATGGTGTAATATGACAAAATTGTTTGTGCATGCGTCTCAACACCTGAAATCAGGCGTTCGCCACTTCAGTAACACATTTCAACGCTTGAAATAAGGCGTTCCCCATTTTGATAGTCAACCATTTTACAATGACACACCCCGAGAACAACTCCATCACTAGTAAATATTTAAGTAAACAAAAAAATATTAAATTAAAAATTAAATATACATTTTCTCTTGAAGCAGATCACCCCGCCCCAAGATTCCCTAAAACAATTCCAAGTTCACTGTTCACTGTAACAACACTTAAAACACTAGTAACAGGTCAATGAAAAAAGTCCAGAGAGCGGAGAAAAAAATATGGTGTAAGGTCACCTGCATGCTGAAGAAGTAACTGCACCAAGGAAGGAGGACATTGGAGGCTGCTCCGTCTTGGCCACAAAGAAGGCCAAGCCCCAGCCTACAGGCAACATCAAGGTGAAATGGCAATGCAAGTGATGATTTGCCTCTCCTCCCGGACCCTGGAGCCGAGAAACTGGAATGACCCGCTCAGAGTTTTTTCAGCACAACACAAAAGAGAGAAAAAAAAAGAAATCTTCAAACAGAAATTAAAATTACAAAAAAGATACGATAAATAAAAAAAATTGAAGTTAAAAAATGTTAAGCAAAGTTTTATCAGTAAAATTAAAAAATAATCAAGCAGTGTCTAATCTGCGTTACAATGGTATTAAGCTACCCGCCAGCCCATACACATACAGTGGTATTGACCCACCCTCCCACCCATACACATACAGTGGTATTGACCCACCCTCCCACCCATACACATACAGTGGTATTGACCCACCCTCCCACCCATACACATACAGTGGTATTGACCCACCCTCCCACCCATACACATACAGTGGTATTGACCCACCCTCCCACCCATACACATACAGTGGTATTGACCCACCCTCCCACCCATACACATACAGTGGTATTGACCCACCCTCCCACCCATACACATACAGTGGTATTGACCCACCCTCCCACCCATACACATACAGTGGTATTGACCCACCCTCCCACCCATACACATACAGTGGTATTGACCCACCCTCCCACCCATACACATACAGTGGTATTGACCCACCCTCCCACCCATACACATACAGTGGTATTGACCCACCCTCCCACCCATACACATACAGTGGTATTGACCCACCCTCCCACCCATACACATACAGTGGTATTGACCCACCAGCCCACCTATACACGTACAGTGGTATTGACCCACCCTCCCACCCATACACGTACAGTGGTATTGACCCACCCTCCCACCCATACACGTACAGTGGTATTGACCCACCCTCCCACCCATACACATACAGTGGTATTGACCCACCCTCCCACCCATACACATACAGTGGTATTGACCCACCCTCCCACCCATACACATACAGTGGTATTGACCCACCCTCCCACCCATACACATACAGTGGTATTGACCCACCCTCCCACCCATACACATACAGTGGTATTGACCCACCAGCCCACCTATACACGTACAGTGGTATTGACCCACCCTCCCACCCATACACATACAGTGGTATTGACCCACCCTCCCACCCATACACATACAGTGGTATTGACCCACCCTCCCACCCATACACATACAGTGGTATTGACCCACCAGCCCACCTATACACGTACAGTGGTATTGACCCACCAGCCCACCTATACACGTACAGTGGTATTGACCCACCCTCCCACCCATACACGTACAGTGGTATTGACCCACCAGCCCACCTATACACGTACAGTGTTATTGACCCACCAGCCCACCTATACACGTACAGTGGTATTGACCCACCCTCCCACCCATACACATACAGTGGTATTGACCCACCCTCCCACCCATACACGTACAGTGGTATTGACCCACCCTCCCACCCATACACATACAGTGGTATTGACCCACCCTCCCACCCATACACATACAGTGGTATTGACCCACCCTCCCACCCATACACATACAGTGGTATTGACCCACCCTCCCACCTATACACGTATAGTGGTATTGACCCACCAGCCCACCTATACACGTACAGTGGTATTGACCCACCAGCCCACCTATACACGTACAGTGGTATTGACCCACCCGCTCACCCCTACACGTACAGTGGTATTGACCCACCAGCCCACCTATACACGTACAGTGGTATTGACCCACCAGCCCACCTATACACGTACTGTTGTATTAACCCACCCGCTCACCCATACACATACAGTGGTATTGACCCACCCTCCCACCCATACACGTACAGTGGTATTGACCCACCCTCCCACCTATACACATACAGTGGTATTGACCCACCCTCCCACCCATACACATACAGTGGTATTGACCCACCCTCCCACCCATACACATACAGTGGTATTGACCCACCCTCCCACCCATACACATACAGTGGTATTGACCCACCAGCCCACCTATACACGTACAGTGGTATTGACCCACCAGCCCACCTATACACGTACAGTGGTATTGACCCACCCTCCCACCCATACACATACAGTGGTATTGACCCACCAGCCCACCTATACACGTACAGTGGTATTGACCCACCAGCCCACCTATACACGTACAGTGGTATTGACCCACCCTCCCACCCATACACATACAGTGGTATTGACCCACCCAAACACGTATAGTGGTATTGACCCACCAGCCCACCTATACACATACAGTGGTATTGACCCACCCGCCCACTCATACACATACAGTGGTGTTGACCCACCAGCCCACCTATACACGTACAGTGGTATTGACCCATCCGCCCACCCGTACACGTACAGTGGTATTGACCCACCCTCCCACCCATACACATACAGTGGTATTGACCCACCAGCCCACCCATACACGTACAGTGGTATTGACCCACCCTCCCACCCATACACATACAGTGGTATTGACCCACCCACCCACTCATACACGTACAGTGGTATTGACCCACCAGCCCACCTATACACGTACAGTGGTATTGACCCACCCGCTCACCTATACACGTACAGTGGTATTGACCCACCAGCCCACCTATACACGTACAGTGGTATTGACCCACTAGCCCACCCATACACGTACAGTGGTATAGACCCACCCGCCAGCCCATACACGTATAGTGGTATTGACCCACCCTCCCACCCATACACGTATAGTGGTATTGACCCACCCGCCAGCCCATACATATAGTGGTATTAACCGACCCACCCACCCATACACGTACAGTGGTATTGACCCACCCGCCAGCCCATACACGTATAGTGGTATTGACCCACCCTCCCACCAATACACGTACAGTGGTATTGACCCACCCGCCAGCCCATACACGTATAGTGGTATTGACCCACTCTCCCACCCATACACGTTACAGTGGTATTGACCCACCCGCCTTCCCATACACGTACAGTGGTATTGACTCACCCGCCTTCCCATACACGTTACAGTGGTATTAACCCACTCTCCCGCCCATACACGTTACAGTGGTGTGTGTCTGTGTGTGTTTTTTTTAATTTTCGACTTTTCTCAAAATTTTCGACTTACCTTATGCAATAGATCTACAAAATCAGGCAATCCTTCAAATCTGTCTTTGTCATATGTGAAGTCATTTCTGTCTTCCATTTAGTCTAAGTCATTCCATTGAGTGTCCTTAACAAACAAATTAATTCCTACACACATGATGTGTTTTAAGCTGTTGAAGTGCAAGAACTGAGCTACATATTGCGCAGAAAAATATAATAAAGCACCCTAAAAAAATTTTCAAAACTGGATATTATAATACAAATACGGAGAAACATGTAATGTCAGGCAAATACTTGAAAATTACTCGTAGGTATATCCTGTGCATTATGAAACAAAATGTTGCAAAATTAAGTAATGGGAACATAATAAAAGGTACAAGAGTAATATAGTTAAATTTATAAATATAAACTACCACGCAAAATCATCAGATATTATACCATTTAAGAAGAAAGTAAATTGGACACCATGTGTCTCAGAACTGGTACAGGTTGCCTTAACTTGATAAGAAATACTAATACATAAAAGGCAATAAACTTGATTTGATCAAAACCAAGATAATTTTGTAGAATATCATTTTGTCCTCCAAACTACTGTAATAATACAGTAGTGCCTGTCTTACATTTTTGTGCTGAGTTTTCAACTATACTATTTTTTTTACAAAACTTGTTAGAATCCGTTGTAATCCATTATTTGATGAGTCAAAATTATAACAACTGGATGAAAGCAGTCTTTAAATTTCCTTATCAGCCTTTTATGTTTTTAACCACTGTTTGGTTTACTGTTGCTTGTTTAAATCTTCGTTTGGCCTTAGGTTGTAGATAACTACTCTCATGGTTACTTTGTTCATTTTTATTATACATAGGATCATTATTTACACTATTATCAGAATAAAATCACTCAAATAATCAATCGTTTTCACCTAATAAACCGCCCTTTTCCAAGTTCCCGAAATCCACTAACAGACCCCATTTTCGAGACGCTACTACCAAACATAAACAACAAACAGACAACAGCTGTACAATGAAATCAAAATCATTCTGTTGATACAAAAGTCTACTCAATTGTGCGTAGCATTGTACACATGCCAACCGAAAACGACACAGTCATTTACAGCAGTCGAGAGGTCAAACACAGATACAACACTTTACTTTTCCACTGAAAAGTATACATTACTGCTTGAAACACCCCTCTTTATGGAACCTAAGTTATAAATCCACCTATCTGTCATATGCAAGTGTCTTAGTGCAAACAACTTTAAAATTAAACAACCCCTCCTATTGCAACCTTACAATGTTATTGGAGAGTTTTTTGATTGTGCAGACTTTTGGTCAATTTGCTAAAATTGTATTATATATTAAAGACTAGCTGTACCCGCCCGCTTCACCGGTCATAATATTGAGTTTTGATTGTATCGTTGAAATGTGCAGCAACCTTTCAGTTTACATAGTATCCAATTTACAACAGCTGATGTTTTGTGTAGTTTACTGTACTCAATTATTTTTAATTTTGAAAGTTTTGCCTACCACAATTTTACTATATTTGTTTTTATTTAACAGCTGTTAATCAAATAAATCAATCATTTAATATAGCCTCACAAGAAATCAAAACATAAAAATATAAACAGTATAATTTTGACATATTTAAAACCCACAGCTGATATTCTTTTTATATTTGACTTATTATAATTTCATGCATCCTGCTATTTGATTAACATCGAAACTTTAGAAGTCCAAGGGACGGAGCCCTGAGGGATTAAAGAAACGGGAATAGGACAGAAACCTTCCCTGGGGTATATAGAACAACTTCCCCAAGTTTCATGGCGATCGGCTGGACGGTTTGGTAGCGCATAAAGGATAAACAAACATACATTGGATTTTATATATATAGATTAAGTCACTGTTTTGTCAAACATTATACTTTAATATATTATAGTGTATATATATATATATATATATATATATATATATATATACTGTATATATATATACATATATTATTAATAATGTTGTTATGTATAACATTGTCAAATTTATTATAGTTAACTAATTCATTTGTCTTTTGGTGCACAAAGAGTAAGAATGATTTGAATGGCTACAATTTACACACAGAAAACTTGGAGGAGTTTCATAAATGATGTTATTTCACTGATTTAAGTTATATAATTGCAAGTGGAATTATAAGCTTGAAGTTGAAGCTAAGTAGACTGGATTTAATTGCTGACAGTTCAGTTAGTATAATATTAATAGAAATCATGCAGGGTTTTCTCGTGTAAAGCAATTAATTAACACTCATATATTGTAATAAATAAATAATAAAACTTGGATGGCAATTCATCTGGTTTGGAATAATTTAATTTGTGTTCTTAGGTATCTCATAATGATGAAGAAAAGAAATGCATAGTGAAGATGGAAACTAATTATTTGGAGAAAGACATGTTTGATTGTTCTGAAGAAACTGAAGAAAACGTTACATTTAATGAGGTTAGTGATACTAGTCTGTTTGGAAACAGTACATACAACAAACAAAGTGCCAGTACAGCATTCCAACTGGTTATACATTTGTTGTATATCATAGACAGGTTAGCCACAAGTGTAAATAGTATCATATACAAATATGTTGAACAGGTTAAGTGTATGAATAGGATACAATGGTTCCTTGTTATCAGGTTGTTCAAATCCATGTTACAGTAGTGAATTTCTCAAGGCTTGAAATTGCTAATGTGCTCAGAGTATACCAGAAAGGATTATCCATCAAATACTAGACTATCAGGTAGGGGTGTGCAAGTAGTGATTTTTAAGTTCGAGTTGAGTAGTTGGCATTTTTTTCGAGTATCAAGTATTTTATAGCGAGTATTTACAGAAGGATTTCCTGTTCACCCAAGACAACTGTAAAAGGCAGACACCATCCTAAGCCTATGTTAATATTTGCCAGATTCGTAAATATATACATCTAAACTGAACACAATAATTTTGATTTCTTGTTTGAAACTGTAACATTTGATAAATAAAACTTTACTTACTGCCTTCCAATATATTTATGTGGTATTGTTTTGTTTAACCTTTTTCCTTTTTTCATAGCTAATATGATTTAAGAAACTAAGAAAGTATATTAATAATTAAAACAACGTGGATTATAAAATTTAATCTGTTCACTCATATCACAGATCAGATTTTCTATGCAAGCCAATTATTGTTCACAGCCCACCAATATGTTTTATCTGGCGGTTCAGTTCAAAGTGTACCGCGAAAACGTAACGAAGCTTGATGGCAAAAGCTGCATTCTACAACTAACCAGAAATAAGCAGTGAATTATATAATCAAATTTGAAAATCTCGATGACAAAGACTGTAGTTCAATTGATTGATAATAATAACTAAGCAGGTTTACTAAAAATAAATTTTAAAGTCGCTTAGGATGAATTAGTTTTTAAATTATGATCGGTAATGAAATTTGTGAAACTAGAAACTACTTCGATACATGAGGATGCACTGAACAACAGATAAATAATTATTTCATAATGAGAAATTCATGAAAACCGGGTGTAATCGAATGAAAACTATAGACGTAGTCGGCTAATATGATGGTCTAGCCGATATTGGCGACGAGATGCAGTCTAAAATATCAGCTAAGTGCCATATATATATATATATATGTGTACATATATACATACATACACCGGGTTGTGGTCCTGTTCTTAAGCCCACCGCACCTAGACTCCATGGCCCTTTGCGCCCCGAGCCTGACGACAGTGTCACAAGAGACCAGTCCCCATTATGAAGGACATGATCTCCCCGAGTGTAGCCCTTCTAATGTCCTTTGGTTCCAGAAAAGCGGCGCCCAGAGTCCTATGCCTAAGAGATGAGAGAGCTCCACAATGACAAAAGATGTGTATGGAGCTCTCCTCATCCTCCTCACAGAGCCTACATGTGGAGTCCTCTGTTAGGCCCATTATCTTCATATGTCTGTGAAGAAGATTATGTCCGGTCAGCATTCCTGTAACCTTGGCCCGGTTACAGCTCAGCAGATCTCTGCTGTACCTGCGATCCGGTCCTTGGATAAGTGCATGAGACTGCCTGAGCCCGGACTCGGTCCTCCATCTGCCATCGTGTTCCTCAGAGGTCCACCTGTCAATTCTTCTTTTTACCTTTTGAGAAGGAATACCAAGTGCCGGCTCCGGTCCCAGCAGAGGGCACTTTGCCCCTCTCCTAGCCAATGCATCGGCTCTTTCATTTCCATCAATACCAGCATGCCCAGGGACCCATATGAATCTCACCTGTTTACGCTGGCAAAGAGTCTCCAGGATCCCCTGGCACTCCCATACCAACTTAGAGCTGGTACGTGGCACCATGATTGCCTTTATCGCCGCCTGGCTGTCCGAGCAGATGGAAACTACTCCTCCGAAGCCACCTAGACGCATTTCTTCTTGTGTGGCTGTCATGATAGCCATCACCTATGTCATGGAAGACGGTAGCATGGATCCCCAGAGGTACAGACAGAACTTTCCGTGCCTCCCTCTCCCGTACACCCCAGCACCGGCGCCTCCTTCTGTAAGTGAGCCGTCCGTATACCAGACACTTCCTTTGACTTGTGCAGGCTTGGTACTCCCCATACACTTATCTCTACTTGGAAAGAAGGCCCTGACCTGCATGTCAATTCTGTACCTAGGAATCATTGAGTCTGTTCCCATCGAAAGCAATGGGTCCAGACCAATGTCCCTAGATAGTATTTCCCCATGGAGTCCTGGTTGGCCAGGCAACCAGCCACCAGTCGTCCGCTTTACAAGCCTCCCCTTTTACAAACATTGGGAGGAGCCCAGTAAGGACCTCCATCGCCGCCAATGGGGTTGTTCTGATTGCGCCTGTAATTCCCAGGCACGCCATTCTCTGACATCTGTCTAAGTTAGCCTTGCACTGTTCTGTGCCATGGCCGGCCACCAGACAACTGCCGCATAACATAAGGAGGGGCCGAAGTACACTCGTGTATAGCCAGTAAACCATCTTTGGTTTAAGACCCCACGTTGTCTCAATGGCCCTCCGACAAGCCCAAAAAGCCATTCCGAACTTCCTGGCTTTCTCCTGAAGGTGCTTGAGCCAGTTCAGTTTAGCATCCAGGATAACCCCCAGATACTTAACCAACCCTGTAGCTCTTAGCACCATATTACCCATAGTGGGCATGTATAGGCCATCCAGCCTCTTCTTCCTAGTGAAAAGTACAAGTACTGTCTTGTTAGGATTAACAGAGAGCCCCTTGTCCCTACATCACCTTTCTAGGTATCTCAAGGCAGCCTGGACAATGTCCGACACCGTGCTGGCAAACTTACCAACGCCCAGTATACACACATCGTCCGCGTATGCCTGAGCATATACCCCCATCCCGTTCAGCACCCTTAGTAGGTCATCAACCACCAGGGACCACAGGAGAGGGGATAGGACAACACCTTGGGGGCAGCCGCTTCCGACTACAACCTGAATCGTCACTTCGTTCAATGTTGCCTTAACCATTCTGCTGCGTAGGTAGGCTTTAATCCATCTGGCAATGGTGCCCTTGATGCCCGTCCTAACGACAGCAGCTATCATAGACTGCAGGGAGACATTGTTGAACGCCCCCTCTATGTCTGTGAAGACACCCATGGCTAGCTTCTTCTGCCGAATCGTCTCCTCGACTCTCTTGACGAGTCTGTGAAGAGATGACTCAGCAGATCTCCCAGCCATGTATGCGTGTTGATTTGTATGGAGCGGGTTATCTCTCAATACCCCGTCCAACCTCAATATGCCTATCGACCAACCTCTCTCCAATGTCTTTAATAGTAAAGACATGAGACTGATCAGTCTGAAATCTTTAGGTCTGTAATGTGTGCCCCTTCCATATTTGGGAAAATAGACCACTTTAGCGGTCCTCCACAGCCTTGGGATGAAACCCAAGGCCAGGGAAGCCCTACATATTGTGGTCAGGTGGGGTAGGAGTGACTCCAGGCCCCTCTGCAAGAGCACAGGCAGGATGCCATCCGGCCCAGCACTCTTGAAGGGGGCGAAGCACTCTACTGCCCACTTAATCTTTTGCTCTGTGACAACCTTCTTTGCCTCACTCCAGTTCACTTGCAAGGCCCCAGTGCAAGACCGCCTCACCAAAGTGGGGGGGCTCGCCTCTGGTTCCTCGACGCATCCCAGAAAGTGAGTCTCAAATAAAAGTTGCAAAGTCTCTTCTTCTGATCTGGTCAACTCCCCATTCTCTTTAATGAGGGGTCTGTCCTCCCCCAGGGTCCTTAGCCAGCACTTTGTGGAACCTAGACATCGCTGAGGTCGTCTCTATAGATCCGGTCCTTGGATAAGTGCATGAGACTGCCTGAGCCCGGACTCGGTCCTCCATCTGCCATCGTGTTCCTCAAAGGTCCACCTGTCAATTCTTCTTTTTACCTTTTGAGAAGGAATACCAAGTGCCGGCTCCGGTCCCAGCAGAGGGCACTTTGCCCCTCTCCTAGCCAATGCATCGGCTCTTTCATTTCCATCAATACCAGCATGCCCAGGGACCCATATGAGTCTCACCTGTTTACGCTGGCAAAGAGTCTCCAGGATCCCCTGGCACTCCCATACCAACTTAGAGCTGGTACGTGGCACCATGATTGCCTTTATCGCCGCCTGGCTGTCCGAGCAGATGGAAACTACTCCTCCGAAGCCACCTAGACGCATTTCTTCTTGTGTGGCTGTCATGATAGCCATCACCTATGTCATGGAAGACGGTAGCATGGATCCCCAGAGGTACAGACAGAACTTTCCGTGCCTCCCTCTCCCGTACACCCCAGCACCGGCGCCTCCTTCTGTAAGTGAGCCGTCCGTATACCAGACACTTCCTTTGACTTGTGCAGGCTTGGTACTCCCCATACACTTATCTCTACTTGGAAAGAAGGCCCTGACCTGCATGTCAATTCTGTACCTAGGAATCATTGAGTCTGTTCCCATCGAAAGCAATGGGTCCAGACCAATGTCCCTAGATAGTATTTCCCCATGGAGTCCTGGTTGGCCAGGCAACCAGCCACCAGTCGTCCGCTTTACAAGCCTCCCCTTTTACAAACATTGGGAGGAGCCCAGTAAGGACCTCCATCGCCGCCAATGGGGTTGTTCTGATTGCGCCTGTAATTCCCAGGCACGCCATTCTCTGACATCTGTCTAAGTTAGCCTTGCACTGTTCTGTGCCATGGCCGGCCACCAGACAACTGCCGCATAACATAAGGAGGGGCCGAAGTACACTCGTGTATAGCCAGTAAACCATCTTTGGTTTAAGACCCCACGTTGTCTCAATGGCCCTCCGACAAGCCCAAAAAGCCATTCCGAACTTCCTGGCTTTCTCCTGAAGGTGCTTGAGCCAGTTCAGTTTAGCATCCAGGATAACCCCCAGATACTTAACCAACCCTGTAGCTCTTAGCACCATATTACCCATAGTGGGCATGTATAGGCCATCCAGCCTCTTCTTCCTAGTGAAAAGTACAAGTACTGTCTTGTTAGGATTAACAGAGAGCCCCTTGTCCCTACATCACCTTTCTAGGTATCTCAAGGCAGCCTGGACAATGTCCGACACCGTGCTGGCAAACTTACCAACGCCCAGTATACACACATCGTCCGCGTATGCCTGAGCATATACCCCCATCCCGTTCAGCACCCTTAGTAGGTCATCAACCACCAGGGACCACAGGAGAGGGGATAGGACAACACCTTGGGGGCAGCCGCTTCCGACTACAACCTGAATCGTCACTTCGTTCAATGTTGCCTTAACCATTCTGCTGCGTAGGTAGGCTTTAATCCATCTGGCAATGGTGCCCTTGATGCCCGTCCTAACGACAGCAGCTATCATAGACTGCAGGGAGACATTGTTGAACGCCCCCCTCTATGTCTGTGAAGACACCCATGGCTAGCTTCTTCTGCCGAATCGTCTCCTCGACTCTCTTGACGAGTCTGTGAAGAGATGACTCAGCAGATCTCCCAGCCATGTATGCGTGTTGATTTGTATGGAGCGGGTTATCTCTCAATACCCCGTCCAACCTCAATATGCCTATCGACCAACCTCTCTCCAATGTCTTTAATAGTAAAGACATGAGACTGATCAGTCTGAAATCTTTAGGTCTGTAATGTGTGCCCCTTCCATATTTGGGAAAATAGACCACTTTAGCGGTCCTCCACAGCCTTGGGATGAAACCCAAGGCCAGGGAAGCCCTACATATTGTGGTCAGGTGGGGTAGGAGTGACTCCAGGCCCCTCTGCAAGAGCACAGGCAGGATGCCATCCGGCCCAGCACTCTTGAAGGGGGCGAAGCACTCTACTGCCCACTTAATCTTTTGCTCTGTGACAACCTTCTTTGCCTCACTCCAGTTCACTTGCGAGGCCCCAGTGCAAGACCGCCTCACCAAAGTGGGGGGGCTCGCCTCTGGTTCCTCGACGCATCCCAGAAAGTGAGTCTCAAATAAAAGTTGCAAAGTCTCTTCTTCTGATCTGGTCAACTCCCCATTCTCTTTAATGAGGGGTCTGTCCTCCCCCAGGGTCCTTAGCCAGCACTTTGTGGAACCTAGACATCGCTGAGGTCGTCTCTATAGAGGTAAAAAAGTCTCCAGGATTTCCTGGAGAATCTACGAACCTCTCGTCTGTAGTTCCTTTGGGACTCCCGGTAGGCAAGCCAGTCAGCATCACTACCGGATCTGTTGGCCTTGCCGAGGAGCCTTCTGGTTCTCCTTCGATGGACCTCTAATTTTTGAGTCCATCTCCGGCTTCGAGCATCTTTTTGTGTAACCAAAGGGCAGTTGTTCTCATAAGAGGTGATTACGGCCTCTGTAAGGAATGCCACCCTCTCCTCAAGGTCCTGTCCAGATCGAATCTGGCCTTTAGGAATTAGATCCAGTCTGTCAGACAGTTCCACCGAGTAGGAGGCCCAGTCTGTCTGTCTGGGATTCCTGTACACCCTCAGTGTTGTCTGGCCCTCAAGCACAAAGCAGATGTATCTGTGGTCCGACAACGAGGGTTCCTGCGAAACTTCCCAGTCCCTAATGTCATGAAACATTGAGGCTGAGGACATAGTTATGTCTATAACCTCGCTCCTAATGATGTTGGAAAAGGTTGGGAGATTACCCTTATTGAGTACTAAAAGGTCGGTCCCTCCCAGGTATTCTGCAAGAGCAAGGCCCCTCTCGTTGTGTCACTGCTTCCCCAAACCTCATTGTGAGAGTTGAATTCGCAGCTGACCACTAGCTCAAGGTTCCCACTCTGGCGGTAATCCACCAACGCCACCATCTCTCTTGATGGTGGGAGGATCGTCCTATCTTATGGGAGGTATACCGATGCAACCACCAGTTTCCTCCTTACGCCGTTGTCCTCCTCCAGTTTAATTACCACTGCAACCACATCTCCCCCACAGAATTCCGGTATGAGCCAACTATCTACGCCTGCAACCAAAATGGCCGCCCGCGGTTTCAGCCCACCCAATCCCCCATAGAGCTTATATGTAGGAATGTTAAGACCCTTGATACAGTTATCCCGAATCCACAGTTCCTGATTCAGAGCAACATTAACCTCTCTATCTCTTATAGTTCTAGCTAGTATAGTAGAGGCCTCAATACTATGATTGAGGTTGGCTTGTAGAAAACTTACCATTTCCTCCACTCCAGCATCTTGTTCCTCGGTCCCCCTCTTGCTCCGGGTAGCCCAAGCCTCTTCTTGTCTCTACTGGCGAGACGTTAGCTTTCCCTGAAACTCAAACAGAGAGAGTTAGTGCCTAAAAAGTCAAGCCCTAACTCTACATGTATCAGAGTACTTATCATCTTATTGAGAGGAGTTTCCTGCGGGCAGCATGACCGTTGCCATAACGACTCCACAGTATAGCTTCCTCTGATGGGCTTCCATGACCTTCAGTGAGGCAGAGTCCACCGTGACCACAAGTTTGACACCCGTAGGTCCAGCTAGGACACCCGTAGGTCCACCTTGCGGTCCAGTGTCCTCCACAACTCAGTCTGGAGGCCTGGGTTCAGATGGGAAAGTCTTTTCAGATAAGTCTCTGTACTCGCCGGGGGACCCGGGACCCAGAGAAATATCTTCTTGAAGCTAGGAAGTGCATCCATACCTACTACCTCCAGTACGGATCCCTCCCATAACTTGATCTTAGGAGTGATGGTCTTCACCCAGTCCACAGTGGACTGGTCTTCGCAGACCACCACGACAGCACCCTTCGACAGGTACGTGTCTCGGATTCTCGGCAGCCAGTCCCCACCAAAGAGCCTGTCCACCTCCTGTATATCCCAGCCCACGGCAACCTGTATATCCCAGAGCTGTGCATCTTGATCAATTTTAGACAGAGGTAAGTGCCAACTAGTGACACAATGAAGATTGTGGGCAGCTTAATTATAAATTTATGACTAAAAAACGAGACGTGAGATATGTTTTCGGTTCAATAAAAATTATTTTCCGAGTCTCTAAATTTGTCTTATTTTGTTTTGAAAAGGTCTTCCGACATGTTTCTCCCTCACTTGGGTTGATTATTTTACAACAGTTTACATCGACACCAATGTGAACAGGTTCAGTGAGTTTACGAATCAAACTTATCGTACTTTACCACCTTTTACACTCCAACTGTGTTATTGTCTAACCTAGTCGGAAAACCGTTCAACAATTTTACAGGAAAAAATTTTGTATGCGCAAATGTTACACACAGTTTTGGCGATCTAAGGTGTTTACGGAATAATAATTAATAGACGTTCGCCACGGATATATATACATCTATTTTTTATTTGACGGAAAATAAATCAATAATGTTGTGTCACATGCTGCTAGAATGTCATTACCGTATTTTATATGATACGATACGGTATTTTCTTATGTCAACCATTGGACGATTCCCTACTCAGATTAAAAAACAAAATACACCCCAATCGACTCACAAGAAATATACAATAATTTCAGTTCCGAAAAGGAGCTGAATGGTTCCTTGCTCGTACGTATACCAAAAGCGAGATGGATTTTCGCCTAGAGAAAGTTTTATTCTTGGAATGTAAAGTGATCCGTTCTCGGGACCCTTTTGATTGAGTGATATTATTGATATGAACGAAAATATGCATAATTTCCACGGCATACAGACCATTAGATTTGTATCGGTAACAGGTCTTTTTGAGTATCATGAACTGGATCTCTCGTCCCCATTCTTGGGTCATAAGGACAGTAACTAGCACTTCTGTTTTATTCACGCTATTTTAGGTTAGGTACTAGTGACTAGTAGACTCAGACAACCAACATGTGTGATCGCTACTATGGTAACTATTTGCTGTGATCGCTACCTTCGTAGCTCTGTTGATCACTTTGAATTGAACTAGTTCAAATCATAATGAACGAACTCGTTCACTACGTCGACTAGTACATTTGACTGTCGTCGTGTACTACCTATTCTTAGGCGTATTGTTTAGTTCATAATTACGCGTACCAAACTGATAATATATGATTAAGGGTAAAATAAAACACAAGAAAGCGCACTTTTTTATTCATAACTTATAAAACTGTTTAATCTTAAAACTAAATTAAGATGTAAATCTGATATTTCATGAAATACTCGATTGAACTTTGAGTAGTTTCGGAAGCTTCAAGCCGAGTTCGACTAATAAAATACTCAATCAAATACTCAAAGTTTCGAGTACTCGCACACCCCTACTATCAAGAAGCACACATTGTCAGTGGAATAGCCAGTCACTCATGTCATAAATTTGTAAATGTACCTAGATTAGACAGAAATTATTATCCACTAAATACCAGACTATCAAGATGCACTCATTGTCAGGAGAATGGCCAGTCACTCATGGCGTAAAATTGTTAATCTACTCAGACTAGAAGTGATTGTCCACTAAGTACCAAACTATCGAGGTATAGCCATGGGAATGGTCAGCCAATAAATACCAGACTCAAGATTTGGTGGATTTCCACCAAGTACCAGAATCAAAATGCACATGTTATCAGGGGAGTGGCCAGTCACTCACGGCAGGAAATTGTTAATGCACTCAAATTTGATTGGAAACAATTGTCCACTAAGTACCGCCCAATCAAGATGCACACATTGTCAGGGAAATGACTAGCCACTCATGGCGCAAAATTGTTAATGCACTCAGAACAGAAACAATTGCCCACAAGTACCAGACTATCGAGGTATAGCCAGGGAAAATGATCAGGGACTCATGGTGCGAAATAACTAACAGACTCAAATATGTCCAGAATTGACTATCCACCACGTACTAGATTATTAACGTGAATACATAATCAGGGGAACAGTCAGCAGAATGTTACAGATGCCGAGATATCTAGAGTATAACAAGAAATTTGAAACCTAACAGATCCAACCAATTTGTATGTTATTTCTGATTCTATAATATATGTATACCTAAAATTATTATTTTATTTATCATAGTTACTAGTTACAGTTATAATGATAAGGTGATAAGAGAGATAATAATAAGGTAAATTATGGCATCAGCTAATTTACCTGAGAGTCAAGTCTGATAATACACTACACAACTGGCCATTTGCGTTAAACTAATACACAAAGTTTCAGAAGTATTTTAATTCTGAAAACGTGTTTTATTTCATTATAACTGAGGTGTCATCTGCAAATAGATAAAACTCAGAAGGTACATTAAATTTTATGTCATAAATAAGTAATGAGAATAGAAGTGGAACCAAAATCTGAGACCCATCCCCCAACCAAAGCTGGAAAGCGTGCCAACTGGGGGATGGCTCAATACAAGTCAAACGATGGGATCATTGGTGGCAGTTGGAGGGTCCAAATAAAACTCGGCAGCTGAGCAAAACCAATGTATTACCAAGTCAAACAAAAGCAAAACTGGCAGGCAGAAGGCCACAATATAAATTCGCACTTAAATAAATAACAAGAAACACTCAAATTAACAAGATAATGACAAAAGCTACAAAAACACTTAACGCTACAAGTACCAAAATATAACAATTACAAACTGCATGGCCAATCTGCAGCATAGCCTGAGACACCCAAACGTAAGAAATTTACTAACAACTCAAGAGGGAACATTTAAAAACAATTTAGATAACCCCAAATAACCCCGGCAATTTAGCCCACATCCCATGATTCCACCGAGGCCAGGGAGTAAGCCGGAATCCCTGGGCAGCTCCGAATAAGAAGTTAAGTAAAAGAACAATAATCCCCTTTTGGTGAAAAATTAAAAATTAAACAAGTTAAAAAATATATAACACGGTACCGTTCTATTACCCCCTGACATCAATAACACAATGCACAAAAAAATTAATAAATAACACTAACTATATCACTAGGCCTAACACATAAAAATAATAATACCATGATCTAACAGTAGGGACCTAACAAATATAAAATCTAAAAAATATAACAACGGAATAAACTAATAAAGATAAATAACAATAAATAATTAACACAAAAGTTCTTTTTGGATTTTAAAAGCTTTTTTCCTTTAATAAATAAATATATGTAAGTCCCCATGGCTGTGTTCCATAAATCACTGTTCAGTCTTATTTGATTTTTTTTTCTTTTTTAAATTTTATCGTTTTTGGTGGCCTAGAGATTTTCTTCTGGTTTTCTTTTTTTTTTTACACAAACGAATAAATCACACTCCCCCAGCTCAGCCGCCGGGAACAAAATGGAACGCACTGACCTGAGGACAGAAGAACAACACCCAGATGTAGGGATGGCAGCGCAGTCGAGACATGGGCTCTACGACATGGTCCTCAGGCCAGGCTGGCAGTGTAGATGGTCGACCTTCCCCGGACGGCAGGCTGAGGATGGAAACGTCCTGCTCACGGACCCTGGACTGCAAGGCCACACACAGCAATTAAAAATAGTCCAGCCACAACAACAAAAATACTACACATAACCACTAAATATAAGGGTGCATGATTTCGCAAAACTGAACATGAAGATACAAACAAGAACATGAGTGGAGCAAACAAGACAGTGAAAGATTAACTTTAGGCTATGAATAATTTAACCAAATTACAATTTAACAAATTATAAAAGACGTATGGAACAAAAAAATGACAAACTGACAACTAGGCTATAGATACAGGAGCAATAGGTAATAAACATGAAAATCAAACTACCCAGATAAGCTAGGTTATTGGCAAAGAACAAAAAATATGGTAAATCGGTAACTCCAACTGTAAAAAGGCTCAACAAAACATTATACAGAACTACCATTAATTATAAAGCCAGATATATAAAGCAATTAATGCTAAAAAGGTAACATTGAGCACGTGGCTCGAACCTAGGTTAACAAATATCTAGACAAAGATCATAAATTTAACAAAACCCTGAAAACACATCTAAGCCCCGATTAATATAATCATTGAAACAAAAGTATTTTCACCAAAAGGGTGATTAGATATTAGAAATTACAAAATGAATACTTACGTTTAAGGAGCCTCTAGCCGTGCATGGTTGTGTCGATCAGCCGCAGAGAAACTACTAGAAAGACGGCCAACCTGACAGACCAGAGCTGGCACACGGAACGAACGAATCTGGGCCAACGGACACCAAAGTAAAGCGAAACGCCGGGCACGAGCGGTCTCAGGCAGCCCGGCAGACCACGACAAAAAAAAACGAAATGTACCGGTCAAACGACCCGGTACAACCTCCCTCTGCAAAACCTCAACACACCCAGGCAGGGGAGAAAACTCGGTACCTCAGGGAACCAACCAGAAGAAGAAGAAACCTTTATTATATTTTAGACATTGTTCTGTAGGTCCACAAAAGGATTTTAATAGGTGGAATGACTTGAATCCAGATAAGTTATATTGTTTTTTGGCCCTTGCCTTGTTGTTACCATACCGTAATAAGAACACTGAAGAAGTACTGGTCCACAAACCCCTAGATAGAGACAACTGCATTAAATAAAAACGTGTCCACAAGACAGATATCTTCTTTTGGGGTGATATCTTCTTAATAGGCAATTCGTTAGGCTATTAAAATATCATCATATTATATCTTGAAAAATTGAAACTGTTTCGGGATCAAATCTTTGTAATATGTTATTGCCGTACTGCAAATTTATTTTTAGATTTAATTGTGTATACCAGTACAGATACACATTGAGACAGTTCAAATACAATAGATGATGGCTTAACAACAGAGGCAATAAAAACTAATGAAATCTTGTGCAAAAAAGACACGTAATTTACAGGATATTTGGATTTCAAGTCTTTTCTTGTTTTTATGATAAACATACTAAAGCCTGTGGTAAAGTAAATGTCTCATTAAGAAAATTAAAAAATGAGCCTTAGTTGTGTATCATGATGATAAAATACTGTTATTAGATGGTGTGTGACCGCCACACAATAACTATACCACCTACTGACTTGCGAATAACGATTACAAAATGTAAGTATGGTTATTTTTCAAGAAATTTGTAATGCATCCGTTACATATTTAAACAGTAACGGGTAACAAATAATTTGTTACAAAATTGAGTAACGAATAATCCAATAATCGTATTTCGTTTAATTGTTACATTTTTCGTTGTAAAATAAATATGGACAACAGAAACCATCAGCATCCCAGTTGTCCTGGAATGCAGTTTGCCCACCTGTGGAGTTGCCGCCGGGGGTCGTCGTCCTTGACCGGTTTGTTCACCCCACCCCCCAAACATTACCTGGGTGACCCATCCCAGTTGTCCTGGAATGCAGCTTGCCCACCTGTGGAGTTGCCGACGGGGTCGTCGTCCTTGACCGTTTGTTCACCCCACCCCCAAACATTACCTGGGTGACCCATCCCCAGCCACTGTTTGTTTACTTTGCCAGTCGGTAGGTATGAGCATCCTAGAGAAAACATCAATGTTTACTGTCAGTTTTAACATCCTTAAAATCCTCCGATGTGTGAAATACACCAATCTCTTAACATTGATTTTTTTGCGTATAAAACATTGATGTTTTATATTACAATAAATATGTATTACTCAATCTTAAAATATAATCTGTAATGTATTTACCATCGATCGCAAAAACATCAACATAGAAATGAAAACATTGACCATCGATGCTCACCCTTATCAGTCTGGTACTGTTACAGTAGTACTGTGTGTGATCGATTGATCAGCGTATCATCTCTGTGTATATGTGCAAAATGTAATAGAACTTATTTGTGGGAAATATATCTTAAAAATAAATATTAAATAAAACAAACACACAAGTTGAGATACAAAATAAATGAGATGTTTAATGAGTAAATATGGTTAACATAAGTTCAAATTGAAGAACATATCAAGAATATAGTCTTCAGGGTCTATTTCTTATTTGAAATTAAATCAATATTAACTATTTTTGAATAAATGGAAAATAAATAACTTTCAACTATTATCTAAATTGAGGCTATGATAAAATGAAATTAATTACTATCTTAAATCATATTAAACTTAATATGATATAATAAATTACATGGTTTGAAATTATTAAGATGAATATTTGATTAAATTATCAGGTGATGATTTTTGACATTTTGAGGGCTTAATTATTTTACAACAATATTGAATATGAATATGATTTCTGAATTACTGTATCTCATGTGCTTGAGTGCGAGTTTTACTTCAGAATTAGGTTAATTTATTTTTTGTTTAGTTAGTTATTAGTTTTATAATTTTTTTAGTTATTAATAGTTTTTTTTATTAATTATAAACATATGGCTGCAGTTGAAGTTATATGGCCAGAAATTGCAACTTTCTTTGAAATAACTGAACATAATGACGATCGGTTAAAGTTTCGATGTTTACTGTATGTACTGAAAATAAACATTTTAAGTGCTTTGGTAACAAGTGCTTCAAATTTGAGAACACATATCAAGGTAATTGTTATGAGTAATTACATAAAATGTATCTATAATTTATAGTCGGGTTTAACAAGAGGTCAAATATTTCTAAATTTATTACAAGATAAATGTATTGATCTCCTACAAAGTTTGTAATTGCACGTATCAGTAATACTATAAAAGAAATATGGTTGAACAAAATTTCGTAAATGTAACTGTAATTATAACTAAGTTAAATTTTTTTGTGAAAAACTGTAACTGAGTTACATTTTTTTAATAATTTTCACAAGTCTGACCACTTCCTGTGAATATTCAGGAAATGGTCAGTGATGACACAAGACACAATATATCAAATAACCGAATGTATTGTACATATAATTCCATCAATGGGTGCTGTAGAGAAGTCTGACATGTGATTGTTTTATACCACTAAAACACTGAAGTGCTATTCTTAATTATTTCCTTTTCACTTGCTGGATTTATTAGTTTTAAATGTTCTCTATATGTATGGAGTGTATTGGGGTGGGTATGAGCTTATATGGTAGTACCTCAAAGAATGCAAAGTCCACACATATAAGTACACTTTATGGAGTTCAGGCTCAATATATGTTAGAAAGGACACTCCCCCCATGGAATGAAAATGTTGCCTCTGTGTTACACCCAGTAGGTGGAAAGTTGAATATATATTTACCCTTGAGTAGACACCATTTCATTAGGGTAATCCAATCAGTGACAAACAATCCCAAGGGCAACAGAGGAAGTTCTGTGTATGTCTGCACATGACACAGGCAGTCCCAAAAAGGAAAGATACTTCCCCATTAGTGTTCGACATGCAAAGTAGCATTTTTTCCATTTCAGTAGACACTCTTTTAACCCTCGAGCGGGTGCTTCACTTATAAAACGGGAGGCGGGCGCATGCGGAGTTTTATTCCGACACACTAAATTGCACAAATTTTACCCATTTTACTTCTAGTTATAACGCAATATTTTATTTAAATGTTGAATAACTTTAGTAGGAACCAAATGTCATTGTTAATAACATTAATTGTTCAAACTAAATATAAGTAATATTTTAATTAAACAAATTAAGTAATTTTCTAGTATAAAAAGGGTATCACTGTTGGTGTTATGTGAGAGGGCGCATGCGGAGTTTTGCTCCGCAATAATGCAATTATACATCTATGCAAACAAAATATATTTAATAATAATTATAAATTAAATAATACATAAAAACATACATATATTTTGGTATATGTATAAATATACACACAAGTTTGGCCAATTTTACATGTTATGAATATAAATAAAATAAAAAAAAATTCTAATTTGATTACTAATTCTAATTTGTCTAAATTAATAATAAAATATCAATTGTGAAGTTTGGTTATGTTTAGTAAACAATTTATACTATACATTACAGAAAAGCTACATAATATAAATTAAAATACATATGAAATAAAAATTTAAAAATAGATTTCTGTCTAAACTAACTAAATAAGTAGTAAAATGAAATGTAAATCTCTTCTAATAAATCCATAGTGGGATCAGTGTAATATAAAGCGGAAACACCAAATAGTCATATACTTCACTAACAGACACAACTAAAACAGTCACCTCTAACACAGAAGGGCGCACGAGGAAATAAACTCCGCACTAACCACTTACGCGATAGGCGCACGCGGAGAAAACCTCCGCAAACTGACACTGCGTCACTGAATTTGTAACTGACAAGGAACCCAAGGGGAAAAGGGGGGGGGGTGGTAAAAATAGCTTTAGGGGATTCCCGGAATGAGGCTCGTGAGGTATGCAGTCGGACAGCCTGCCGACACCAATTGTGCATATTTATTTTAACAAAAACTAAACTGTGCGGAGGAAAACTCCGCAAAGCGCCCGCTCGAGGGTTAACTGGACCTCGGATTTACGGACGCCGCATAAACTGCCCGCCTAATTAGAAACGTTGAATCAGTGACAGGTCGCCACCATTGCTCGGCTATTTTGGGTTTCTTCTATGTCAACGTAGTCAGTTGAGTGGGTGTGACTTATGCACTTATTATACACAGTATAGTATATTGCCCATGGTGGCTCAGTGGTTAAGGCCCTTCGGACTGCGAGGGCAAGTTCAAACGGTTCGAATCCCCACTGAGCCAACGGTCAGTACTTGATATTAGATACTGACCACTGACCCACCCATACACGTACAGTGATATAGACACACCCGCCCACCCATAGACGTACAGAGGTAATGTCCCGCCCGCCCCACCCAAAAACGTACAGTGGTGATTACCACCCGCCATCCCTTACACCTACAGTGGTGATGACCCGCCCGCCCACAGCCCCCACCTATACACTTACAGTAGTGATGACCCGCCCGCCCCCACCCATACACGTACAGAGGTATTGACACACCTGCCCACCCCATAGCACTGCTTAATTATAAAAAAATGTTCTATGGTATATGTTTTATAATTGAAAAAAAAAAAAATAATAAAATTGTATTACAAAATTTGATTTATGTATATTTTGGTTAATTATTATAATATTTTTGCCTAATAAACAAATTAGAGACTTAAAGAATAGACTACTTTCAAGCAAATATGTTACTAATTACCATAGTTACAGATTTTGGAGATTTTTAATAAACTTCTCTGCATAAACGCCGATTTAGGTCTATCACTTTTGGGATAACACATGCCAAAATCAGTCAATTGTCAGAAAATTAAAATTTTTTGGCCTATCAGTCAAAGGGTTGAGAGAGCGTCTATTGTATTGAACATTTTCACACCTTAAAGAACGTAAATATGATACATTCTCCTTAATATAACGCGCTTTTCTTATGTAGTTAGCAAATCACATTTTCTGTTATTATGTTTATATGTCCTGAGGTTCATTTTTTAATGTTAGGTTAAGTGGTTACTCTGTGGAAAGTGTGTTTGGTAGAACATCAAATATATGTCTGCACTCATCAACTGCTTAGTTTACTGTCATTTTTCAAGACACATTTTTCTATCATACTATTTGAATATTTATACACAAATATAAAATAACCAATTAACATAAAATTTCATCAGAAAAATGATTAATTAATGTATTAGTTAGTTAGTTAATTGATATGGGGATATGTAGTTGGTCCACCAACCCTTTGCACGATAGCCTAAGGCTTTTTTGTGCAATCACGGTGCCTAAATTGTCGTAAAGCTGGCAATCCTTGACCAGGTCAAGGAGCTCTCTTCGCCTAGATTAGTAATTTCCAACTGTCCCAGAGGTGAGCCTTCAAAAAGTGCTCTCTCTCCTGGCACCAAGGGCCTACACTCCAGGACATGTGTTCTGCCCGACTCTTCGTCGCTCCCCACAGAGGCGACAGATGGGATCCTCCGTAAAGAGCTCCCACTGTTCTAGATGCCATCCCGGAATTTTGCCGTGACCGGTGATGAGTCCCCACCACCAGCTTAACGTGCGGTTTTACTCAACCCAAGAAGTGACTTTGTATAACTTCTGGGAGGGATTCCTGACAAGAACCTTGCCGAGTCTTTGCCCTGGGAAACCGCCGCCATCTTTCCAGATGTCTGGCGCTGACCCAGTTTTTGATTGCTGTTTTGACAGCTGCCAGTCAAAACGCCAGGCCGGCTCAGGACCAATTTAAGGGCTTGAGAGCACCCTCCCTAGCCAAGGCATCGGCCTGCTCGTTGCCTTCTAATCCCCTATGGGCTGGGATCCATTCCAGCAAGACCTGATTTCTTGAACCAGGATGCTGAGGGACTCCACACATTCCAGACTAGACCAGACGAAACCTTTCAGGAGTCAAGAGCCCCTAAGGCCCCCTGACTGTCTGAGAGGATGTGGATATGTTTCCCGCAAACCCCTCTCTCGACCGCCTGGGCGGCAATTTTAAGGATTGCGGCGACTTTTAGCTTGGAAAACGGTGCCATACGCTCCAGGCTCACGCTTTGGTTGGTCCTTTGGGTGCCAGTATAGACCCAAATCCAGCTCTGTTGCCCATTCTTGACCCGTCTGTGAAAACCTACAATTCGGTGTGAGAAGAAACGGGCTACTAAACCCTCCAGTACTCCCTCGACCTGTTATAAATAAATCCCCAGTTTAGGGTCTGGTGAAAAGATACTTAGTCCCCAAAGAAGTCAGACTTCATTGGACTACCTCATCGTTTACTAGATTGGCCACTGAGGAGTGACCTGTAAGGACCCCCCCAGTGGCCAGTTAGTTGAAGCCTATACGCCGCCGCCCGAGGCCTCCCTAATAATGAAGAATCAAGGGGCGGCCCGGTTAAGAAGAACCCCCAGTGCAATAGAAGGGGTCGACCTAAAGGCCCCTGTCATGCACATTTCAGGAAGTCTTGTAGGCTAGAAAGGGCCCACCCGGACAGTTACCTGATTGACCCTTTGGCCACCAGATCAAAGCCCGTAAGTAATTTTTGGTTTTGATGACCGCTGTGTTTAAAACCAGTGGCAGACATGGGGTGAACAGGCCCCATGGGGAGCCCCCGCAGCGCCCAGTGTCACGAAGGACCACTTAGCTCTGCGGATGCTTTATCAAGGTGCAAGTTCCATGTCAGTTTCTGATCAAGGATTACTCCAGGTACTTAACCGACGATGAAACAGGCAGCGACACTCCACCAGGGCCAGGCCTCTCGAACGAGCCTGAACCCTCTCTTCTGGTGAATGGGACAATTACTGTCTTGGAAGGGTTTATTGCAAGGCCTTTCTCTTACACACCAGGAGTTCATGCTTCCAGGACTGTTGCTTCATGATAATAATATACTAAATAATGGCTTTATTGTACAAAAGTGTTTTACTACAATTGGCGAACTTAGGACTAATAAGTCCTCTCTTACAGTTAACCCTTTTATGTTAAAATCAGTAATATAACCAAAGCCTACAACATGAAATACAGAACTAAACTAAAGAAAAATAATAATAATAATAACATTCAAAGAAGCAAATACTATAAACTAAATGAACTACTAACTATTATCAACTTTACATTCTCTCACTCATACACTCGTTCGGGCCCTAATCCCCGACCCATCCCCAGCTACCATCACAGACTCATCCGTTTAAAAAGAAAGGCTTCAATGATGCGTGAACGGAGCCCGACTGTTTTCTTTT
>JAQJVL010003555.1:0-58896 GCA_035578905.1 Stictocephala bisonia | reverse complement strand
GGAGGAGATACATTTGCCTGAACGTGATGCATACGGAGGTCTCATTTTAGGAGTCTCCGTGTGGAGTACCGCATGTCTGATGTAGTCACCGAAAGAGTTGGATAGTCATGATGTATATGTCTATATATCTCGCTCGCTCTCAGTTTCTGTCTCTCTCCAACACAAGCTGACATTATATTAATTCAAATAGTCGTCCGAGTGCTCATTTGACCGTTTACTGTTATATAGAAGCACAGGTATGTTAAATGCCTATATTTAAATTAAATATTCATACTAATAAAATCAAGGAATTACTCAAAATAATTTTTTTTTGTTTTACCTTAAATATACCAAACAAAGGAGCAAATAATAAATCTTTTAAGATTTCTTATTTAGTTAAATTTTATTGAAAGTGAAAAAATAAAAATAAACACTTTAAAAAATATTAATATTAAATTCTTCTTAAAATACTTTATTTAAAAATAAAAACCAACATCAAAAACTTCTTTCAAATAATGTAATAAAATAAAATTTACTTTTAATGTGTCAAATAATAATATTAATACAATATGTTCTTAATATTCCAGATTAAATTATTTTCTATAAATTATTTTCTATGATTCTGTATTTCTATATTTTTATGATTCTGTATTTCTTTATGAATCTTTATGATTTTATGGTTACAATCAAACACACTGCACGGCACAGTACAACTTCTCAAGGGTCTCCCGTGGGGAACTGGCCGAACTCCGGCGGAAGTTCGGTAGCGGAAGAATGGTTAAAAAAGCAGTAAACTCAATTCAGCAAAAGGTGGTGCCGAAACTGGCCGAGGAAATCGTTGCACGAACTTTTTACTTACCTCCCGTCTATGCGAAATTTGTCTATAAACAAAACGGATGAAAAAAAATCAGGGAGCTTCTTGCAGGGACCCAGATGGATGCCAAGACCTTCAGCAAGATGGATTATTTTATTTTATTAAAGGAAATTCACTTCCATACGTATTGAACAACTTAGTCAGTATACGTCTTCATGTTACGTTGGTTTTTACTTTTAAATATATATTACCAATTTATTTAAAGTATTTACGATAAGTTATTACCTATTTATAATTTATTTACTATTTATTGTGTGTTTGTCAACAATTTAATTTATATTGAATATTATTTATTACATATTTGTTACCAATTAATTGTATATTTTAAAAAAATATTAAGTTCTTGGGTCTTGTAACTTGTAAATATGTAGTGTTTATTAATTTGTTTAATAGTGGGTGGACTGGCTGGTTCGATTAAAGGTTTATTACGGTAAAAACAGTAACATTTTTCAGCAATATAATTTGGTTTATGCCTGTACTGTTACGTGAAATAAAATAAAATAATTGTTTTGAAGGTTGATTTTGTTCCTATATCAATTTTGGATTTGTGAAGTTGGCCTACCCACTTTAAAAGTAGTGTAGTTTCGTTATATTTTAAGAACTAAAGTTAATATTTGTGAACTTACTATTATTATTAAAGAACTAACGATATGTATAAAGACATCTTGATTATCTATGAAGAAAATTGGTGAGGTTGGTATATTGTTTTGTAAAGTTGGCCTACCCACTTTAAAAGTAGTGTAGTTTTGTTATTTTTTTAGAACTAACGTTAATATTCGAGAACTTACGAGACCTAAAGATATAACTGATTACAATTGGGTAAGCTGTTTTGGGTAGGTCAACTTCACGGACCTAACGAAAAACACTCTAAAAGATAACTACTAAACAAGGATAGTGGTGAAGGAGAAAATTTACTTTGTATATTTCATTAGGAATCGATCCCAGACTCCTAGGTGGCAAGATGGTGCCAATAACCTTCGTTTCGGCATCTCCAACCTATGTTTAAGCCTAAAAATATGCATATACTTCTAAAGACCATCATTTTTTTAATTTCTGCTGTATTTTTATTGAAATAATGTTATCTAACGTTTGAATCGTAAAATGTGTCTTCTTAATGTGTTTTTCTAAATGTTTTAAAAGATAAATAAAATAATATTTGTAGAACAAATGTCCACTTATTGAAGGCCATAGGATTTTTATCAATTCTATTTTACTAACCGCAGGTAAATAGTGTTGTTTTACACACTTTTTGTATGAAAATTACTTTATAAATTGACGGTTAATATAGATGTTTAGAGTTCTCTCCCCATTTTCATAATTTTTTTAACTTGTCACTACTAATCCCATGAATACGAATGCATAGAAACTTTTCACCGAACGTATTAGTTGTGTAAACATTTTAAGTACAAACATTGTAGTCAGAAAAACTATAAATACAAGTCTACATAAATCCTATTTACATTCTCCACCTAAACACAAAGTTAATTAGACATACGACTAATAATAACGGAAATGTTCAACAAACATAGAGTTTCAGTTACCTAACTAACCTAAAGTTAACTAACTTAACTTAACTAACCTGACCTAACGTTAACTAACATGGTCTTACATTACCTAATGTAACAGTGTTTGTTAAATATAACGGTTCGTTTATCGTAGGAAGAAAAATGAATATTAAGTTCGTTTGTATAAAGGAAAATTTCATAATATGTATTGATGTTACATACATTTTTAGTTTTAAAAAAGCTTTTCTTAGTTTCTTTGTATAAAATAATCGATACATTTATGCCAGAAATTTTCATTGTGAATGTTCGGCAGTATATCGATTTGTGTGTCTCAGTGTACATTGTCAACACTGTTTATTCCAAACTACCTCCGCATTTAAAAAATCCACACCCTTGCAGTTATAATACGTATAAAAAATTTATTAATCATTGGTTGTTAGAACTGGGAAGAGATCATGTTAATTCATTTTTTTATTTACAGTACAGATAATAGATCGCCCTGTTGCATGGAGCTGATTAATGTACTGTATGTACCCTTTTTTTCTCTTGTCGTAAGTGTGAGTGAGTAGAGTGTACGTGCGTATGTAGGGCTTGGATGAGTGTGTGTATATTGGAGTGAATGCGAGTGTGTAAGGAGTGTGAGGAGGGTATGTTTGCTTACCCAAATCTCTGTGAGATGGATTTAGTTTTTTTCTTTCACAGTCAAACATGAGATTCCTCTAACTTATAAACATATGTATAATGTTGACTCTTAACTATGTATTTTATTAAATAAATATTATTATTGTTTAAATAGATACTTATAAATTGAATATCCTTTTCAAATTATTATAATTTAATTACGAATTTATTAGCTGATATAGAGCTCATTCCCCACCCACAGGCTGTATAGCCCATGTGGGGAATTTTTCAAGTTATTTTTTTTTCATATGTATTCTGTAATGTATTAGTAATTTTTACTGAAATAAATGGATTTTCATTTCATTTTCAATAAAAAAATGAGTTAAATGTAAAATTCTACAAATTCCTCTGAGCATACAGTAAGAACAGCTTCTTGATCTGAAGTTATAAGATACCTAAAACATAGGAAGTTATAATAAACCCCTCGTTATTGTATTATAACTAACGAAGTTACATTATTAACTTAAACATTATTCAAAGAAAATGGATTATAGAAAATTGTGTTATTTTCTTTTACAGGCATTTGCCACTCCACTAACCAGCTTCATCATGGATTACATACTATTGCAGACAACAACTAACAAAAAGTAAATTTAAAGTTTATGAGTTTGCTATATGCAGAATATCTGTCATAAACCACATTAGAAATCAATGTTGTCAAGTACCAACAAACGTTTTTATGTTGCCTCAAAATTTTAATATTTTTAAATGTCTGTTATTGAGAATATATTTTACAACCACGTCACTCAAAAGAAATATATTATTCAATCCATGTTGTTGTAACACAGTATGTACAATTACTAATATAAATAGTTTTATTGATAATATTATTATAAATTAATATTTATAGTATCAAATTTATGTAAAAGTGATTTAAGTTTCTAGTAGTGTTTCAGTCTTTATAACTGAAATAAGGCAAACTTGGTACTTAAGTAAATATTGTTGACTTTAAATTATTTTGTACATGATTAGTTTAACAATTTTTAATCCTGAAAAATAAAATGTATATGTATGGATACGTATTGTAAACATATGGACACTAGCAATATACCCACTCAAAGTAAATTAGGTTAAGATGTATATTTACGCTATGTAAGTGGATTTCCTATGGAAAGAAATATAAAAATAAGTAGTTTTTGTATTTATAAACTTTATTTACATTTGTAGGTGTTTAAGAATGCCTGACTGTTAATAGTTAATAGATTAGTTATATAGTGTTTCCTAATAAAACATGTTGAAACAAAATTAGGTGTTCAAGGTTTATGTATAATTTATTAATGTAAAAACACCCGAGTATTTAAAACGAAAACTGATGCACCCCAGTCATTGATTTCAAGTATATAATTAATTATCGTATCTAAATGTCTTACTACTGTAGTCAAATGTCATATTTTTTTCACTTAATAAATCTAAAATTACTGTCAGATTATTTTAAAGTTAAATATTAATATTTACAAACATTTTACTTGTGTTAATGTAATGGGCTTCAGTGCATTTGTATTGTAGACTCATTTTAGATACGTTGGGAATTTTCTTTAAGCCAACTATAATAATAAACATGGAAGTCACTAAGTCTAATTTAAAACGGATTTGAACTTGTTGAACAAAGTTTTGGAAGTCAAACAACCAAAGTGGCTACTTTATATGCATAGAGCTTGTGAATGTAAACTAAATCGTGTTTATGTGAAGTTCCGTCAAAGTGAATTAAGTATTGTTAAATCTCATATCGTGTGATAAAACATGTGCTTATGTACAATCTATTAAACTACCACTAATCATTCTCTTGTTCATATTGACTGTAGAGGCAAGAAGATTTTGTGCTCACACGGGTCCCGTAAAACTGGGTTTCCTGCTGTCTCAGGTAGAGGCCATAGGAATGTGTGCTCACACGAGTCCCGTAAAACTGGGTTTCCTGCTGTCACAGGTAGAGGCCAGAGGACTATGTGCTCACACGGGTTCGGTAAAACTGGGTTTTCTGCTTTCACAGGTAGAGGCCAGAGGACTGTGTGCTCACACGGGTCCCGTAAAACTGGGTTTCCTGCTGTCACAGGTAGAGGCCAGAGGACTGTGTGCTCACACGGGTCCCGTAAAACTGGGTTTCCTGCTGTCTCAGGTAGAGGCCAGAGGACTGTGTGCCCACACGGGTCCGGTAAAACTGGGTTTTCTGCTGTTACAGGTAGAGGCCAGAGGACTGTGTGCCCACACGGGTCCCGTAAAACTGGGTTTCCTGCTGTCACAGGTAGAGGCCAGAGGACTGTGTGCCCACACGGGTCCGGTAAAACTGGGTTTTCTGCTGTTACAGGTAGAGGCCAGAGGACTGTGTGCTCACACGGGTCCCGTAAAACTGGGTTTCCTGCTGTCACAGGTAGAGGCCAGAGGACTGTGTGCCCACACGGGTCTGGTAAAACTGGGTTTCCTGCTGTCACAGGTAGAGGCCAGAGGACTATGTGCTCACACGGGTTCGGTAAAACTGGGTTTTCTGCTTTCACAGGTAGAGGCCAGAGGACTGTGTGCCCACACGGGTCCGGTAAAACTGGGTTTTCTGCTTTCACAGGTAGAGGCCAGAGGACTGTGTGCCCACACGGGTCCGGTAAAACTGGGTTTTCTGCTGTTACAGGTAGAGGCCAGAGGAATGTGTGCTCACACGAGTCCCGTAAAACTGGGTTTCCTGCTGTCACAGGTAGAGGCCAGAGGACTGTGTGCCCACACGGGTCCGGTAAAACTGGGTTTTCTGCTGTTACAGGTAGAGGCCAGAGGACTGTGTGCTCACACGGGTCCCGTAAAACTGGGTTTCCTGCTGTCACAGGTAGAGGCCAGAGGACTGTGTTGTCACACGGGTCCCGTAAAACTGGGTTTCCTGCTGTCACAGGTAGAGGCAAGAGGAATCTGTGCCAACATGGGTTCCGTAAATCTAGGTCTCCTGCTGTCACAGGTAGAGTAGTAGTAGTCTCACTGTCAATTTCTTTTTATTCCTCTCTACTTTATTTTATTTATAAATATCACAATAGTTAGATCATAATATGCAACATTAACTGTATGCATTTAATCAATAAATAACCTTATAACGAAGTTAACTATCGTTTCTATTCAACCCTTGAATTTAAATTAAATTTCCTCCTTTGACTTCAATTAATAATTTGAGTTTTGATTTAAGCGTTTCCAAGTAGTTTGAATCCCTTGAGTAATTTCTTAGATTAAATAAATGTAACGGTTTATTGTTAGTTATACTGTACATTATACATTTGCAATTTTAAACTGCCGGTAGCTTTATTTTTATTGCTACAATGTCAGCAAAACCTGTAAAGTGCAGAAAACATGTCGATCCAACTCGACAGGAAAAGATCTTGCTGTAACATATATTGATTATTTTATTTTTATTGGGAAATGTCTAATTTTTTATTTGAGGAGGTAATATTCTTAATTTTTATGAAAAAATGCAAAATTTTAACTAAAATTTTATCGAATTTTCTTCTGCAAGTACTTTTCCAAATATTCTCATTTTTATAAAATTAATTAATTAACGATAAATAATACTGAAAATTCTGTAGTGATTGTAAACTTATAATTCTGGCTGGCTTAGTTACACTTTATTATTGGCAACTATTTTGGTTGATAAATAATACAATCATAAATATTTCATATAATAGTATTTAACTGCAAAAGTTACTGCATGCATATAACCAATAAATAGCCTCAAAATAAAGTTGCCTATCGTTTCAGTAGATCCTTAAAAAATGACAATTTAAATTCCTCCATTGACTAAAAACTTTTAAAGATCGATATAAACTCTTTCAAGTGATTTGAAGCCCTTTAGGAATTTCTTATATTAAATAAATGTAACTGTTTATTGTTACTTTACTTATATACTAATAGTTTGTAATTTTACACTGTCTGTAGCTTTATATTTTATTTATCTATCTATACGTCCTCATATTCTTCTTTTAGATATGACTTAGGTACTTTAGTATAATATGTAAATATTGGTATTGTTTGTCTTACTCTCACCTTACTAAGTGATATATGATTACTATTAATGTATATTTGGAATCCCTATTAAATATATATTTTATTCTAATCCCACTAAAGTTGTAATTAGCCAAATTAATCAACACTAAAACATGTCAAATACTAATGTAGTTTACTATAGTACGGGCATTATTAAATAATATAGATATTATCTATAGATATTATTAAATACTATATATAATATCTATCTATTATATAGACGGAATATAATTTATATATATTATTACACCTCTTGAGGTAATATGAAATGTATGTTGCAAATTAAAAATACTTTAAGAGCATTGCCAAGTCCTTCAACGACAAGCACACTTGTTTAAGGTGGTTCTGCGTGCACAAGGGACAACTTAATTCTACTGCTCAGCGCTAGCTGTACGTCTGACCCACAATTATTCACACACACAATCGACCCTCCACGTCATGATTTCTCACTCCAATATAATTGCAGGAAGTCGTTTAATTGCGATCTTATGGGTGCGGCTGCTGTGTCTTGCTGTACGTTTGCACAGTGATTAGGTTGTAATATTACGTGCGCATAAAAGTACAAGTATCAGTTGATTATATAATCAATTTTGTAAATTGTGTGATATTAAAAAGCATAAGACGACGTTGTATTTCTCGGCTTAATAAAATAAAAACAAACATCTAACGTTATTAGTTAAAATAAAATTTACTGATTTGTAGTAAATTTATGTAATTTAAAATAAATTTTGAACAAGATCAGTCCTGTTTGGTTCTTTTTTTTTTTTTAATTGGGAATAGTCAGGAAAATAGTTTCTTAATGATGTATTTTCCAAAAAAGCCCAAATTCACATAGTTTAGGTAATGTATTTATATTTATAATTATAATGTTATTGAATTAGCTACTTGGGAGGAGTTTAATAGCTGATATAGTCATTGCAAAAAATCGATTTTTTTGAACAAAAAGCCTCAAGACTGTACTAGTCCTAGGTCCAAAGTTAACTTGAGAATGCCAGGATAATTAGGAGTAGGGACCAGGTGTACATAGATGCAGCAGTCGACACTGTCTGGAGGAAATTCCTCTTATGGATGTTATAGAAATGTTCAGAGCAATGTAAAGGGGAAATGAGTATAGAATTAAAATTATCAACCATATTAACTCGTCATGCTGTGACTTATGTCCATTTATTTTTTTTAATGGTGTGCTTTTTGGTCATACTGTTTCAGTAGAGGCTATATGTCTAAGAGTTCCAAAATATATTTTTCACTCAAGATATCTCTTTTTTGTTCTCATTATTTAGTGTATGTGGTCCAGTGGTCGGATGTGCTAGCATTGCAAACAGTTTTAACAGCCTAGATTATGTGTGATGGCGGTTTTGGTAGGTGTCTAAGAAGGCTTAGAGTTCAACTGGCCGATGTTATTGGCCAGTTAGAGAATTGGTGGAGTATAGAGGGTAAATTGGAGTCCCTAACAGGAAAATAAATAAATAAAATAAATATAAATATTAAATAAATAAGAATATTAGATGATCTTTTTTTGCTTTAGGTTGATGGTTAAGGATCGTTTCCTTGAGGATCTGTAGATGAGAGGTGGGTGGGTGAGTGCGTGTGCGCATGCATATGCGTGCGTGCGTCCGTTTGTGCGTGCGTGTGTGTGTGTGTGTGTGTGTGTGTGTGTGTGTGTGTGTGTGTGTGTGTGTGTGTGTGTGTGTGTGTGTGTGTGTGTGTGTGTGTGTGTGTGTATGTGTCATTAAATAGGTTTTTATAATTTACTTTTAATTTTTTTAATGTTATATAATAATAAATATTAATTATAAATTTAATATTAAATAATAATATTCAAATGAATTTAAATATTTTTTAGTTACCGAAATTAATTATTTTATTACAATACAAAATAATATTAATTAAATATGGTATGTATAAATTATTATTTCAATGAGTATACACTATATTAATATTAACAGGTTATTTTATAAATATACATTCGTCCATTTATGTTTTATTTACTTAAAACTAATTAAAATATCGTATGTAATAACTTTATAATAACCACAGGGAAGATCAGCTTCATCAAACAATTACGATTCCATTCCAAACAATCATACAAAAAGATTTAAAATATGCATGAAATAAATAAATGATATAAATTGGTATAATTATGTGCAAATGAATATTTTAAAATATGAAGAAATCCAATATGACAATTAAGAATAAAAATTATTATTTCACTTATTTATCTCTTTGCATTTACTAATAGTAATTTATATTATGATTTGGATATAATGAATATAGAAAGAGTGATGGATTGAAACCTTTTTCAATTTAACTAATTATTTGTTTGAAGGATGCTTTTGTCGATATATCAATTCTGGATTTATATTGTTTATTCATACTTGAAACACGTCATAAATAAAGGGGGATGATTTGGTACTAAAGTAAAACCACTTGAGTATTCAAACAACCATATTGTGTTCAATATGAGTTGTGACACGTCATTAAAAGTGATAACCCAAATGTTCTTTTTCTAATATTAAGTGATTCAGTAGTCGCCAAAGATATGGCATATCCATACCTTTACAAAGTGTGCCCACCCTACATAGTTAACATATGTCGGATATGTGGAATACTACCACTGTCATGGGAAAGTGACAGTCAAGGGTTTCCTATCTTCAGTATTGGACTCTTTTGTTACGGTTTGGCCCTGATTCCTACTTTGACACTGGCTACTTATCTGGTAGGAACAGTTTGGCATGATGTAACTGTTACTGAGAGTATAATAAACTATTTCGGGGTTGGTGCTCAAGCTATACTACTTATTATTCCCAGCCAAATCCAGTGCAAAAGAGGTCTCCTTAAACAAATACTATGCAATCTGAAAACATTTGATGAAGAGTTAAGAGGTACTTGGAAAAGCAACGCTCCATTAGCTATTTCTGTTTTGTGTCTGATGGAGTTCTTGCAATCATTTATAGTAATACACTATATTGAAGGTATTTTCAATAGTATTACATTTTTAATGTTCACTGCAATCAATTTATCGAATAAAGTATTAATATACTATTTAGTCACATCTTTGAATCAGCGACTCAAAACTTTAAATGCATACGTTCAACAAACGAATGATCTCAACAGGTACTGCTGGACAGAATCACAACAAGGTTTGTTGTTTTCTTTATAGAATAATAATTTTCTATATGTAAAACTGAATTTTATTTCTAAATGCATACATTAAACTTATATTTTGTGTAGTTATTTTGACTTGACGTCAATTATAGTTACAGTTGTATTTTATGTGTGACTTTTACTAGTATATATATTTTCCAAATAAAAAGTACAATTGTATACGCTAATTTAATATCTGTAATTAGTTATCTTAAATATATTATCTAGTCTTAATGAAATAAAGGAAATGGCAACATTTTAATGCGTATGAAAAAAACATTAAAAGAGTATTTCCCTATTAAGAATCGCTAAAGACATATATTTTTAAATTCTACAATATACACATACGAAGCAGTTATAAATTCCGTTAGCCTTACTTATTACGTGTAAGTACCGGTATTGTTTGTAAGCACTGAAATACTGCTACGATCATTGGAGCTTGTTTAATGCATATTCCTAAATAAACCTCTTTATTATTACAACATTCTAAGAGGCGCATAGATTTTTTTATCTCACTTACTATTACATGTTCAAAGGATATTGTTGTTTACGAACTCCCCACTTTGTTAAAAAGGGATGTATTTTCTGATGGTTACTTTAGTTCTGTCAAAGCCTACCCGATAAACAACAATTGGGAAAAGTGAACAAAACTGGAAACCTGGCACACGATATGCTCCCAGGGCTGTGTCATTGGCCCACTGCTATTTTCTGTTCACATTATAAAGGTCACTGATAGTATATTCAACTTTTTTAATTCATTTTTTTATTGTAATAGGGTAAAGGCAGGTAATATTGGCACACACTTGTTATTTGCATCCCCTTTTTTAAATTATTGTTGTGAATAAAGAAATCCATCTAAAATCCCCAAAAAAACATGCTGACTTATTCATTAGTCTATGTCTTATTATTTGCAGTCTGTTTGATTGTATTAAGTAATATTGTTCATATAAGCTTATAGATTTCATATCTTTGCCAGCAAATTATGAATTAAAGTGCTTGCCAACAACTGATTTTGATTTGTATTATTTTTTAGTTATTCTATAGTACCAGAAAAAATACACCTTGCCTCATAATCTATAGTGCCAATAGCTCATAAAATCGGCATACCAATAACTGTATCTTTTGATTTGATTCTAGTTGGCACTAAGAATTACGTGTATTATTGGTACGCCAAATAGGGTAAAGGCAGGAATTATTGCAACACCATTTTTTTAATTTGTTAATTTAGTAAGCCTATTATATACACAGGTATATAGCCCATATAAGATTAATAAGAAGTAACAGATCAACATTAGCAACAATATGGGTGCCAATAACTATTTATATGTGTGCCGATAGCTGAGTATAGGGTGCCAGAAACTACTGACATACACTAATTTTACAATTTATACAATACAATTTATACAATAAATAAAAACAATTTATACGAAATCAGAATTTGTTTGTTATTATTACCCCATTACATACCACAAATATACTTAAACAAATAATTTGTATAATATTAAGTGTTTCTGTAAAGTGTAGATGAAATTTAATGGCATTCCTTAAAAGGCAGTGATTTACTCTATAACAATTACATTAAATTGCAATCATCCTATTAAGTTACGTTCTAAAATAAGTTTTTACCACATTCATCCACAGATTCCTCATTCAAACATACAATCAGGTTCATTTACAATATCACCAATTTATTCTTGACAAATATACCCACTTTCAGAAATGGTGCCAGAAATGTGGTCTCCCTTTTACTCGCTAGAAGCTAGTACACGCTGTAAATTGCACGAGAGGCTAAAAACTCTCGTGCATTTTTTGAATGCCTTTGGTGTTTTGGTGTTTTATTGCCTTGTCAGTTTATTGATAGATTGAAAACCTGCTTCTTTAGGCAAGTGACCAAAGTTACTGTTCTATGCCTCCAAGTCCTGTATATCCTTGCCTCTAGTGTTGTGCTCATGCACACAGTACTTTTGTGGCTGTGAACAGTGTTCATGCGGGGTAATGTTAGAATGTTCAGTTCTTAAAAATAGTCTTGTTGGATTTCCTGATTCCACCCATGACACTAGGACGGATTAGGCTGTGTTTGACTCAAAGCACTCTCTAAATTGTATTCTTTGATCGTTTGCCCAAAACAAAACTCCACAGACAAGGTAGAGATATTTTAAGCAACAATATGCTGTCATAAGTTACTGATTATGGCAGTAGTTGGCTAACGGTCTCAGTACAAAGATGCCTGATGACTATATAGTACATACAAAATTAATATGACAGTTTCATGTCAACCCTCGATCAAGGTGTATGTATTCCAAGGAAGTTTGGTGTGTAGACTTACTCTGGCATGGCGTCTTTCATTGACACACTATTCGGTGTCAAAAGTTTGTCATGAAAAATGGGAAAAAAACATTAATTTGAAGTGTTTTTCACAATGATTTCGGAAAAATGTTTGATGCAATGATTTAGTTACAAATATTGTTTTAAGAGCTACAGATATTTCACACTGAAAGTTTAACATTCTTATTAGAAAATTTTTTTGACGTTTTTGTTCAAGATTGACAAAATTAGGATAGACATATAATTATTGATTGAATAATTAGTGTATTGAAAACGGGAGTTACTTTGACAATGTTTAAGGGCAAGGGAAATATTCCAGGATGAATAAATGAGTTGACTTATTGTGTTAGGGGGTTCAGAAAATGAGTAGACTTATTGTGTTAGGGGGTTCAGAAAATGAGTAGACTTATTGTGTTAGGGGGTTCAGAAAATGAGTAGATTTATTGTGTTAGGGGGTTCAGAAAATGAGTAGACTTATTGTGTTAGGGGGTTCATAAAATGAGTAGACTTATTGTGTTAGGGGTTCAGAAAATGAGTTGACTTATTGTGTTAGGGGGTTCAGAAAATGAGTTGACTTATTGTGTTAGGGGGTTCAGAAAATGAGTTGACTTATTGTGTTAGGGGGTTCAGAAAATTAGTAGACTTATTGTGTTAGGGGGTTCAGAAAATGAGTTGACTTATTGTGTTAGGGGGTTCAGAAAATCAGTAGACTTATTGTGTTAGGGGGTTCAGAAAATGAGTAGACTTATTGTGTTAGGGGGTTCAGAAAATGAGTTGACTTATTGTGTTAGGGGTTTCAGAAAATGAGTAGACTTATTGTGTTAGGGGGTTCAGAAAATGAGTAGACTTATTGTGTTAGGGGGTTCAGAAAATGAGTAGATTTATTGTGTTAGGGGGTTCAGAAAATGAGTAGACTTATTGTGTTAGGGGGTTCAGAAAATGAGTTGACTTATTGTGTTAGGGGGTTCAGAAAATGAGTTGACTTATTGTGTTAGGGGGTTCAGAAAATGAGTTGACTTATTGTGTTAGGGGGTTCAGAAAATGAGTAGACTTATTGTGTTAGGGGGTTCAGAAAATGAGTTGACTTATTGTGTTAGGGGGTTCAGAAAATGAGTTGACTTATTGTGTTAGGGGGTTCAGAAAATGAGTTGACTTATTGTGTTAGGGGGTTCAGAAAATGAGTTGACTTATTGTGTTAGGGGGTTCAGAAAATGGCTGAAGTATTTTGTTGTAACGCAAACTTATAAAGGGTTACCAAACTGAATTAACCAACAAACTGGTATAGTTGAAAATTAATAATTTCCATTTTTTGCTTTCAAAATTTTTAATGAAAACTTATTCATTGTTGTTTATCTTGTTAAAAAAAGAAAAAAAAACACCAAAACCTAGTTTTGTTAAAACATATGGTTCAAAGATATATAATAATGTCCATAGAGTTATTATTCTAGCACATTTCTTTATTGATAGAAAATTGTCTATGGCTGTTTAATTTGTTGTCTGGATGTTCTTTGATGATATACTGCCCTTATACTTTACAGGTAATAGAGTCATTTATGGCATTGGGCTTTATAAATAAATAGAGTTGGTTCATGACTTACACCCTATTTTCCAAATTTTATTTTCATTACCTTTGCTATTGTTGTTAATAATCCAAGATGTTTTAGAAATATATTTAAAAAAGTTTTTTTAGACGCCATATTTTTTTTCCTTATTTATCTTCCTATCGGGCTCTGCACGATTTATAATTTGAAATTATCATACTTTCTCGTTTATGCATGTTTGAAAAAATGTGTATCTATCAATTTAAACCATCATTCCTTATGTATTAAATTTATTTTAGTCATTTTTGTTGCTCATTTCTTTATTTTTTCAAAGGAAACAGCTATTAATAAGTAAATTCAATCAGTCGTTAAATATTATCATTTTTTGTTCAAAAATAAGTTATCATCCTTTAAATAGTTTAACTTTTTATTCGAGAGATACATTTTGAGGATATGTATATTTCAGGCCATATATGTCGTACTCATTTTTTATGTTGGGCTCATAATCGAATATTTTCCCTTCAATAATATCCTCTTGGCCATATTGATCCCAGATTGTCGTGATTTAGGAATGCTAGGGATGATGTTGACAAGTGTCGACAAGCCCACATTAGCCACTTTAAATAGTTATATATCTAATGAAATCCTGTTAAATGTTTCAATTAAGACATCTATTACATTCAGTGGAGGGGATAGCATGTTGGCAGGCTGACACAAGTTTTTGTCGCTCCGTAATATTTAGTGTCTGTGCAGGTTATTTATGATTCGAATTTGTGGTTGTGTTGCATGTTAAGTAAGTTAAGTAGTCTCCGTGATATTTAGTGTTTATTTTGCTTGCTTATTTCTGTATTACCCGCACAAATTAGAAAACTGTAGCTGTCTTTGCTGCTTTGAGGTTAGGAGCGGTGGATGTGTGTGCCAAGGTCAACTGATAAGCGAGTGAGTCAGCTGGGATACAACAATGAACAAACAACGTATAACTCGAAGCAATATCTACTCAGGAAGAACATAGTATGTCCCTGGATGAGAAACTTACTTTATTGATACACTTAGTACATCAAATTAAAAATAGTAACAATGAATTTTTGAATGAAATTAACAGAGTTAAGGATGATATTAAAATTTTTAAAGAAGATATTGGCAAGTCACTGGATTTGTGTTTTGATAAAATAACAGATTGTGAGGATAATATTGTAAAAAATGTTGACAGTATTGTTAAATGTGAAACAGTGACTGACTGTTTACGTAGTGAAAACATTGTGTTGAAGAAAGCTATTAGCGATTTGAAGAGGAAGGTTGCTACTGCAGAGCAATACTCAAGGAGAAACTGTTTGGAGTTAACTGGTGTGCCTGAACTAAAAAATGAAAATATTATCACAGTCGCAAGGTAGGTGCCTAGGGATCTTAATTTCAATCTAGAGGATATCATGATTGATGGTGATCACTGACTCGCCAGGAATCAGAATAACCCTAAGGCACCACCCGGAATTATTCTTAAGTTCTGCCGGTTTGATATGGAGGAAATGAGACGGAGAGCCAAGGTGAAGAAGTCGATCGCTGGAGCTCAGATATCAGAATGAGAGCAGCATTTTCGTCAACCTGTCACTGGGAAAGGAAACACATGAACTCTGGGCCGAGGTGTGAAAGTTCAAATTAGAACATGACTACAAATATGCATGGATAACTAATTCAGGTAAGAATATTTTGCAGAAGAAGGAAAATGTCGCTGCTGTTTATATTTCAGACCTATTGCATCTAGACTGGCTCAAATGAACTGGTGGGCATGTCTTAGCTTCAAACATGAATTAATTACTTTTTTATATTTGCATGTTTGGTTGGTGGTTTGTTTTCCATTGTTATTTATTGATTTTGATTTTTATAGTTTTATATATTACTATTTATTACTGTTGCATTGTTATCGTTTATGTTATTTGCCTTGTTTTACTTGTAATGTTGCCTTTTTTGCGGTGGTTGTTATCTTATAATTGTTAAGTATATATATACTGTATGCTTCAGAGTAATTTCATAAATATATATTATCAAAATGTTAGAGGCTTAAGATCATAGACAAATTAATTTTGATTGGGCATGTTCGCAAGTAATTTGGACTTAGTAGCCTTAACGGAGACATGGTTGATTGTATCCATTGGAAGCGCAGAGCTATTTCCATCGGAATATCAGGTATTTCGGCGAGACAGGTATGAACTGCGTACAGGGTTGTCTAGAGGGGGATTAGTATTAGTAGCAGTTGCTCCTCACATTAAAGTTACTAAACTATTACAATTGGAAGATGAGGGAGAGAACATTTGGTTGAAGTTAGAGATGATTAACAAAAAACGCTTGATTATTTAAAATTCTTATTTTCCTCCGAATTCACCCCTGTGAATATTTAAGCTGTTTTGAAAAGTTGTATAATTTGAACTTAAATATTGAAAACTTAATTATATTGGGTGATTACAACTTAAAAATAATAAGTGGAACATATTTTAACTTGGCTTTAGGTAATGATGCTTGTAAACAGTTATTATTTTTATGTAGCATGTTTAACTTAAAATTAAAAAATAATGTAAAAAATGAACTAGAGAAAACTTTGGTTTTGGTTATAAGAGACATTTCTAGTCTATTTTCAATTGAAGACAGCTGTCCGTTGGTTAAGGTAGATAAGCACCATCCTCCCTTATCAATCACTTATAAGAACAAAGGCAATAAGAAAATAAAAGAATCAACACTTTTAGAAAAAAACCATTTACAATTTAAAAAAAGCTAATTTTCTTTTCCTTTATAAAGACATCAGCAGTATATATTGTAGTAAATTTGAAAGTATTTATAACGTAAATCTAGCTGTAGATTATTTTCATAATAAGTTATGTGTGAAATAAAGTGTGAAATAAAGCAGAAAAATAAAGTGTGTTTGATTTGCATGTTACTAAGGCAAAAAGTGTTAGTTCTAAAAATCCTACTTGGTTTAAACGTAACTTGATATTATTAATAAGGAAGAAAGAAAGATTAAGAAGAATGTAAGTATAAAGTGTTAGATACTTATAATCAGTATAAATTGGTGAGAAGTAAAATTAAAAAAGAGATTAAATCTGCATACAGACTTTATATCAGTAATTTTGAAGAGGATGTGTTGAGTAATCCTCATCAGTTCTGGAATGTCGTTAAAAGTCTTAAGGTGTCTGATAAGAAGCCATAAACAATGAGACTTGGGGATAGTGAGGTAGTAGGGGGAGAACCGATATCTGAAGCGTTCGCTTCTTATTTTAAATCGGTATACGAGCCCTGTCAGCTGAGTAGTGACGTACTGTGTCGACGTGCCCTTTGCTCACCGATCCTGCCTGGCATGCCTTGTCTGTCCATCTCATGTCTCACGACTAGTGACGTCCTTAATGCTCTGAAAGGACTCAAACCTAAAAGTTCTCTTGGAACTGATCTTATACCTCCATATATTTTTAAAGGTTTTGCTAAGTGTTTCGTTAAACCATTACTTTACATTTTAAACCTTTCAATTCATAAGACTGACTTTCCTTTGAGGTGGAAGCAAACTAAAATTATTCCAATTTTCAAAAAGGGGAAGAGGGATTTAATTAATAATTACTGTCCAATTTTAATAAAACGTACGCCTGTTAACGTTTTTAAGTTGATTATTCACCACAAATTGTTTTTTCATGTCAAAAAAATATTTATCTCCAAGACAGCATGGTTTTTATCCCAAACGATCTATCAATTTAAATCTGTTACATTTTCCTGAGTATTGTATATCTGTCATCAACAAAGTTAGTCAAGTTGATGTTAAATACACTGATTTTGAGAAAGCTTTCGATAAGGTTAATCATATGTCATTACTCTCGATGATTAACAGATTTTGGTTTATCGGAATCTATTGTGAAATTCTTTTGTTCATATCTTCGAGGCAGAAAAGAGTTTGTATATTTTGATGGAGTTTGTTCTAAGGTCTACTACAAGCAATGCGTAAACAAAAGACACGAGATTAAAATACATCAACTGGTTAGACTAGGTACAGTCCACACTACTTTAACCTTGGCCCACCCGCCCACACACCCATACACGTACGGTGGTTTTTGACTACTCACCCATCGGCCTTTATACGTGCGGACGTATAAGACCACTCACCCACCCATACGCCTACCCACCCACTCACCCTTACACCTACGGTGGGATTGTCTGTACCCATGCTGAGTACGGTGGGATAAACTTATTGTATATTGATTTTGGAGTGCCCCAAGGATCAAATTTGGGTCCGTTATTATTTTTATTATTTATTGATAACTTAAAGGATTTAATTAATAATTGTGAATTTTTTTATATGCTGAGGACTTAAAACTTTTCTACAATATTAAAATTGAGCAGTACTGTTCTATAATGCAAGATATTATTGACCGACTGTATGTATGGAGTTTGAAAAATTTAAAATTTCATGTTAATAGTTGTGCCCTTATGACATTTTCTAAAAAAATCCTAAAAATATAATAAAGTATAATTATATTATTAGTGTTCATATGCTTTCTTCTAAGAGTGTTATAAGGGGTCTGGGGGTTAGTTTTGATCGTATATTTTCATTTAGTGATCATGTCATATCAATATGAAAATCTGCTGTTGTTATTCTTGGTCTTACATGTAGGTTAGAGAATAGGTTTACCAATATCAGAAGTATCAAGTTGCTATATTGTTCTTTGGTAAGATCCAGGTTGGAATATGCATCGGTTGTGTGGTATCCACGTGTTAATTACTTATCAGAACTTATTGAAAGAGTACAAAAGAGGTTTCTGAGGTATGCCTATTACAGGGCTTTTGGTCATTATACGATGCTTATACATTACTTTGAGCTGCTTTTGTTGTTTGAGATGGACAGCTTGAGTGCTAGGCGCGGGGTGGCCATGATGTTGTATCTTCATCAACTTTGGGCGGGAGGCTTGATGACGCAGTGTTGTTATCTCGTGTGCGTTTCGCTGTACCTCGGAACGGCTCACGTTCACGGCTTCTATTTTCCCCCCACTTCTCTCGCATTTGTTTAGGGACTTTTTCTCCACTCAATACAATGATGAGTCTATATAATTCCTTAATTGATAATTACGCAAATATATTTTTCAATTCACAAACTGAATTTCGTAATTTTATCTCAAAAAAGAACATTTATTGTCTTTTAATAATACATTTCAATAATTTATTCTTTTTGTCATTATTTGTTGCTTTGTTATGTTTTTATAGTGACTGTGTTGGAGATATTCATTTAACCAGATTGAGTTAATTTTGCATAGTTTATCCCTTATTATTATTTATTGTTACATTTCACTTTATAATTAAATCACATTGTTATATTATTGTTTTGTTGTACTTTTTTATATGATAGTTATTTACTGTTTAGTAATTATTGTTCTTAGTTAGTTAAGTTACTGTTATTACTGTTTTACATGTATTATAATTTGTATTGTTTTGGATGATAGTTAAATTGTTATTACTTAATTTTTGTACATTACTTTTGTAAATTTTGCTACTGAATTATGTACTCTTAATGCATGTAAGTTTCAGGTTCACTCCATGGTTATTAGTGCTGCATTTAATTTTGTAGTTTATTTTTTAATGCACATTATAATGGGTATGTTAACCTGTTATGTTGAATTATTATTGAAATAAATAAAATAATATAATTACCACTTTTCGTCCAACAATTTTTAAATAAAAAACTTGAACGAACACTCTTAGAAAATGATGTCGGTGAGAAATCTAGTTCTATCACACTTCGACTATTGTGACGTAGTTACGACTGATAGGTAACCTGCAACAATCTTTTGTATTTACGATAAACAACGCATTCATCAGTTAGATATTTTGAAACAAAGCAATCTCAAAGAGCGTAATACCATTGTTTTACGACCGTAATAATTAATCTATGCTTGCCTTTATCCTATTATTATGTTTAATTTTATGCTAGTACTAAGTTTATAAATATAATCCCTTTTATAAATATAGCAAAGTACCATCAAAATCGATTCCAGTTCCAATGAAGAGAAAAAAAGGAAGAAAAAAGAACGATTACGTGTCCGAATTTTTACGACATACCATACCATGAGATGATTAATTTGTTGTTGATTTTTTATTAATTTTTCTATACATATTAACCATCATCACATATTATTATTGTAAATGGTTTCCTTTTTAATTTTTTCTAGATGCCGAGCTCACTATTCCTGTCATAAACAAGCTACACTTTCTGTTGACTGAAACCATTTTCCTGGTCAATAGTGACTTTGGAATACAGTTCTTATGGGTAATTTTGTCTACCTTCGGATACTACGCATATGAGAAACTCGTAGAAATATCTAATGTATATGAGATTTTTGAAGGACAAACATCATATTTTTCACCTATAGAAAATATTGGTCGATCTATAAGTATAACTAAAATGATGATTATCGTATGGATCTGTTCCAACACATCTGCTCAGGTAATTTATGCAAATAATTCGTTTCATAATACAGATCGAAGCTTCTTATCTGTTCCAATCTATCTTATATTATATTATGTTAGTTCTTGGTGCGATTAAATGAGAATTGTGTATCGGGTATTATTTTATGGGTCTCTTACAAGTTTAATTGTTACTGGAGCGTTCAAAATTGTGTTTCAAAAATATTTTACTTACTTAAAGTTATGATAAAAAGTGTGTTGCTGCTTATATCGACTAAAGCTCGGTGTATATATATGAACTGTTCAGTGTGAATTGAATGACCACAATACCATATTTATGAACTAACACTGTTCAAACCTTGCCACTGTATGCAGGAGTGATAAATATTTTATTATTATATATACTTACAGCAAAGGACATGTGGTTGTACTAATTACGCTACCTTCTCTTATAAAACCCATCTTTTCTCTATGTTAAAACTCTGTTTATAAAACTTATCTAAAACTCATATTTTATAACTAAGCCATTTAGGTATAAAATATCACTTTGAAATATTTTCTCTTTGGTACTCATCATATATACTATCCTAACTTCATTTACTTGTACATAATAATAACAATAATAAATCGTTTATTTCCGCAATTATGTACAATGTGAACAAAACAATATTTTCTTGGAAAAAGTAAATAACTACCAACATCCAGTAACTGGTAGTTATAATACAAATAATAGATAAAATAAAGTTACTCTTAGGTGAGTCTTCTTATAAATACACTTCACTGAAGCGTCCACTGTGAAGCGTGTGTAAAATAATACAAAAGTAGCCTACTTAATTAACCTATTAAAAGTACACAAGTACACACACACACACACACACACACACACACACACACACACACACACACACACACACACACACACACACACACACACACACACACACACACACACACACACACACACACACACACACACACACACACACACACACACACACACACACACACACACACACACACACACACACACACACAAACACACACACACACACACACACACACACACACACACACACACACACACACACACACACACACACACACACACACACACACACACACACACACACACACACACACACACACACACACACACACACACACACACACACACACACACACACATATATATATATACATACATTATAAGTTTTATTGCAAAGTAAATTAACAAACTATAGATGTAAGTGTGCTGATATCTGTAATATCAATTAACCACTTTTTTAGCATTTTTGAAAATAAATTAAACCTGTTTAATTGTTTAATTTCTTGTGGCAACAAGTTGAAACACTTTGGGCCTAAAAACAAAAATGTTTTAGAGAAAAATACTTTATTGACCCGAGGTCTGATAAAATGTTGTTGTGTTCTACTTCTTATTTGATAGAATAAATTTACTGTACCAGTGTTACCACTCATCTTGTAAAACATTTGAAGAACTTTGAAAATAAACACATTTTTTACTGGTAATATTTTAAGTTGTTTAAATAGTTGTTCAATGTGATCTTTTGGTTTTCTAAATAACATTATACGACTAAAATACTTTTGTGTAACAAAAATCTTATTTAATAAATAATCATGAGTTCCACCCCAAAACTCGATTCCGTATCACAAACGAGAATATATAAGTGCAAAATATAACGTCCTTAAAAAGGAAGCATCGCATATATTCCTCAGAAAATAAAATGTTCTAATAGATTTTCTTAACTCTGCATGAAGATTACCTATATGAACTTTCCAATTCACTTTACTATCCAGCCAAATCCCCAAATATTTTATTTCGTCTACTTGCTCGATTTTTTCACAATTGCAGTGTTCTACGTCTAAGCATGAAAATGAATGATATTTATAATTATAGTCAAAAGAAAAGCCAAATAAATCAAAATTTAGAATTTTAGTCTTTGAAACATTGACGGTCATTGCATTGCTGTTACACCATGTCCTCAACAAAAATAAATCATGTTCAATGGAGGTTTTAATTTCTTCCCAACTATCAAATAAATAAAAAAAAAGCTACGTCATCCGCAAAAGCTGTTATTTGTCCATAAAAAGGTTGCCCTAAAAGATCATTTATAAATAAAGAGAACAGATCAGCTGACAGTACCGATCCCTGCGGGATCCCAATACTATTGCAGCTTTCATCGCTTAAACAATTTTTTACTTTAACTTGTTGTCTTCTACCATTTAAAAAGGACCTAAACCAGTCGGCAGCCACACCACGAATCCCAGCAGCTTCCAGCTTCGCCAACAGCAGGCATGTCTGACCAAGTCGAAGGCTTTTTTGAAATCAATGAACAGTCCTGATACTTTTCTATTACAATTTAAATTATTGTAAACACTAGTCATAAAATCCCTGACTGCATCCTCAGTACTTTTACCTTTTTTGAAACCAAATTGTCTATCAGAAAGAGATTTATTAATTTCAAAGTAATTTAAAACTCTGCTACGCATCAACTTTTCAAATAATTTAGAAAAAACTTAAGTTAGAGTAATTGGCTGAAGTGCTCAACTAAATCATAGCTGCCATGTTTATGTACAGGAACAACAATGTTTGTTTTTAAAATAGAAGGAAATATCCCCCTCTCAAAACTTAAATTTATTATCTTAACAAGAGGATCAGCAATGACATCCATAATTTGCTTCAAAAACAATACATTAAAGCTATCAAAGCCGGATGACTTTTTATTTGCCATATATTTAATAATATTTATTACTTCATAAACATTTGTTGGTTGGATAAAAATTGTATTGGGTACAGTTAAAAGGTTTAGGTCATTTACTGAAGTTTTTATACTATCATTCAAGGTGGAACTACTTAAACAGTAACGATTGAACTCATTAGAAATGACATATTTGCATTATAAATCATCTTTGTTGATTTCTTGAAAAAACTTATCTATAGAATTCATGCTTGTTTTTCGGTTTATATTACAAAAGTAGAGCATGCCTAAATCTGTTTAATTTACTTTAATGGTTCTTTATCTTGACCAGTTTTGTTGAAAAGTAAATATTTTATTTCCAAGAACAGATAAAATAGATAAACTATATTTTTATATCCCATTTTAAGAAAAATAGTCACATGAATATGATGATTGGAGTTATTTGTGGTATGCAGAAAATCGTCAAATCTGTACTGACGTTTTGTTAATTTTAATATAGTTTCTAGGGATAACTATATTAAAAATGTTTATAACCATACAGTATTATCAATATAAAAGGGCTTAACCCTATTTTTTATAAACATTTACTGAAAGTGAAGGAAATAAAAAAAAGTACTGTAATGGAACAAATATTATTTCTTTTTTTTAATAATAAGAAATAAAAGTGCAAAACAAAAATCATACAATAATGGAATAACAAGTATAAATACATTTAAGTAAGGATAGAAACCCATAAATTTAAAATAAATTCTGTGTTGGTGTTGCTAATGATGTTGGGTGGGCAGGTGGGATCACTAAATTTTACGAACGATACAATAATTGGAGGCATTTCTGTTGTTGTTCTTAATATAACTTCCGTCTTTCATTTATAAATGACGATCCTCCCTGACAGATTATTTAATTTATTTTTTATGTTCTAGGCAAACAAAATGACTGATATCCTTTTACAAATGAAGAAAACAAAGCTAAATGGCACAGTGAAAAGACAGGTAACTGTGTAGATCTCCATAGTCAATTATTTAATTATTATTTTTTTTTTTAGCTTATGATATGTGCATAACCAACCTTATATTCTATTGATATATTTACATGAATTTAAGAGTTCACTTTTATAGGGGATCAGAATTTGGATCATTAATACTTTGGTCTACTTTTATTGTTATATTATCCTCTTTAAATGTTGAAGTTTTAATATAAGATAAAGTATTTAATGTTATATTATTTAATAAAAAAATATTATTCACATGAGAGAAAACATTTCAATAATACCATAATATAATTACAGCATTAACGTGTGAAGTACGCGTATATTTGAATATTAATATAAAGAAAAATACTGTATAGTAGATAGTTGATGTATTATCTTTAACAACGTTTATCTCGTACAGTTTACATTTAAATTACTCTGTTGGTTTGTATTTTTATAATCTATAGTTACAGCTGGCAGTTACAACTGAATGGTTAAAATTGAAGTAAGTAAATTCCCCTTTTTGTTTTGTCCTTAACTGTCATTTACATAATGTAATAATGGATTTTTTTTATTAAGGTGCTAAATAGATTAATTTATAATGAAACTGTAGCCGCTATCAATTTAAAGTACTACATATCACTTTAACAATTACCATTTGTGCTAGAACGAGAGTCTAGCGTTGACGTCACATTTACTGTGTGTGCGCGCTTTGAAAATGTAATTGAGCCAACCCTCTTTTTATTAGACTTGATATTGACCCATCCGTACACGTACAATTGTATTACTCCGCGCACTCACCCATACACGTATAATGGCATTATCGGTGGCAACATTTAAATGGCCAAACTGATTTCATATTTGATAAAATAAATAACTTCACTATTAGCAATAATATAAATTAGTTTTTGTTTTTATTTAAATGTATTGAAATAAGTTATCAAGAAACCACTTGTATTTATCAAATAGGCCTTCTTCAACTCCATGTATCTAATAACTGATAAATCTACTAACTTAAATATTTTTAATTATTTAGTGTAATTGATGTAAATAATTTGAATATTTTTAGACTGTTTGTTGTCCTAGGTCAGAACCTCCCAGCTCCAACTGCCTTATCGCTCAGTAGACTTTTCTGCTGCAGGCTTATTCTCAATGAATACAGCTGTTATTTTCAGTGTAAGTGGTATTGTAATGTTATAAAATTGTACATAAGTACGATTTTAACCAAATAAGTAAAGTAAATAATTTCTTATTTAAGATGAATTTGGAACTAAGAACACTCTTATAGTTAACTTGAGACCAGTGGTTTCAGGGAAGAGATGGGAGGGTCTACAGTGGCGGGCATATTACATATATCCGTCATAAATGTAATGGTTTTTACTTCATTGTTCACATACTAGTGAATTTGTCAAAATATAAATCGTTTGAATCGCAAATGAAAATCACTTTAAAAGAATATAAGATGCACTACGTTTTTTTTTCTATTTTTGACAAAATTTTAATCGGTCTTATGGAAAATATATTCGAGCTGGCCAGATATCGGTCTGGAGGTCACCAGAAGTTGTCATCACTATAGCACACAATCATGAAACTACTGAACAGGGAGAGTGGTGAGGGAGAAAATGTACATAGTTTATTTCACTAGGAGGCTAACGTAGATACCTCTTGGTTAAGCTGGTGCCTTTAATCTTAAATTCGGCAGCTTCAACCTATTTTTATGCCTAAAAATATGCATAACATAACTCTTAAGTGGCATTATATTTGTTAAATTGTTCTATATTATTATTAAACTAATTTTGTCTGACGTTTGAACCTAAAATTAGTTTTCAGAATTTTTTTTATAGATAAATGAAATAGCATTTGTAGAACTAATTGCCACTTATTGAAGGCCAAAGAATTTGTTATCACTTCTATTATATTAACTGCAGCTAAATATTGTTGTTTTACACACTTTTTGTATGTACATTACTATATAAAACTCGTTAAACATGGAATATAGGAGTCCTATCGGATTTTCATTAATTTTTTAACTATTCAATATTAACCCCATGAAATTTAAAACACGTTCGCTGCTGATGGTGCTGCTGCCTGTTCTGAGCATGCGCTTGGTGCGGATCCGCACCAACTTCGTATCATAACTGTACGAAAAAATTAAATCGCTAGCTATGAACGAACGGTAAAAATTTGTTCAACTGAATGTTTTAAGCAAGCTCACAATGAATCCTCTGTCTGTGGACAGTGCTCGGCGCCGGGCGCACACTAAACAAATAACATGAGTCATCCAATCTGGTGCGGATCCGCACCAAGCGCATGCTCAGAACAGGCAGCAGGGTGCGGATCCGCACCATCAGCAGCGAACGTGTTTACATGGAAGCTTTTCTTAAAAAAAAAAAAAATAGTGTACAAAAAACCCTATAAATACCGGTATACATTATCCTATGTAGGTTCTTCCCCAGAACATGAAGTTAATAACGAATTATACATACGACTAATAATAACTGAAATATTCAACAAATATGTCGGTTAACTAACCAACCTAACTTTAACAAACCTAACTTAACTAACCTGACCTAACTTTAACAAACCTAACCTAACTAACCTGACATAACTTTAACAAACCTAACTTAACTTACCTGACATAACTTTATCAAACCTAACTTAACTAACCATTCTAACTTTAACAAACCTAACCTAACTTTAACCAACATAGGTTTACATTATCTAACATAAAGGCTTATGTTAAATATATCAGTTCTTTTATCGTAGGGAGGAAAATTTATAGCATATTCGTTTGTATAAAAACATCATAATATGTATTAATGTTACACACATCGTGTTTATTTCAAAAAACATTTTTTTAGTTTCTTTGTACAAAATAATCAGTACATTTATGACGGATATTTTCAACGGATTCGTGTTTCTATAGTTATTAATGACAAGTGGGAAGTCAGGTGGATCACCTATATATAAAATGTATACCAATTTTTTTTTATTTAGTAGCCACATTTCATAAAATCTTAATTTTGTTTATGTTAGGCAGTATATAGATTTGTGTGTCACAATTAAATACGTGTTTAATGTAAAATCCTAAAAATTCCTCTAACTAAGCAGTAAGGGCAGCTTATAGATCAGAAGTTAGGAGATAACTAAGACATATTAAGTTGTAATAAGCTCCTTGTTAATGTATTATAACTAACGAAATTATAATATTAACTTATACGTTATTCAAAGAAAAAAATAATATAAATTATCCTTTTTTACAGGTGTTCGCCGCTCCACTAACCAGCTTCATCATGGATTATATACTAGTGTAGACTACAACTAACAAAAAGAGAAATTTAATGTTTATAAGTTTGTTATATGCAGAATATCTGCCATACAGCCACCTTAAAAATCAATTTTGTGCAGTGCCAAGCAGACATTTTTATGTTGCCTCAACATTTTAATATTTTTAAATGTCTGTTATTGAAAAAAATATTTTACAACCTCGTCACTCAGAATAAAATCATTTATTCCATGTTCTTCTAATACAATATCTAAATTTATAAGTATAAACAGTTATATAAATAGTATTTCAAACTCAAATTAATATTGTTTGACAGTTGTAGCCATTAAATTGATTAATATTTTTGTTTTCATAAATAGTGTATTTAAAATTAAATTTTAATAAAGACAAACTTAAAAGATTTATTATTTGCTTGTGTGAAAATTATAGATAAACAAATATCAAATTTGTAGCTATTCTTTGTTAGAATACGTTACAACTATAAAGTATAGGCAAAATATTAACATGAATATTTGCTATATGTAAAGGCATTTGGCAGACCTGTGCTACTATCTAACTATAACAGTCTAATGAGGGCTCGCATGACTATATGAATTAACATAATGTCAGCGTGTGTTGGAGAGAGACAAAGAGTGGAATGAAGAATAGTACTGCCTCTACCTGTGACAGTAGGAAACCCAGTTTAACGGAACCAATGTGAGCACATAGTCCTCTGGCCTTTACCTGTTACAGCAGGAAACCCAGTTTTACGGGACCGTGTGAGCACATAGTCCTCTGGCCTTTACCTGTTACAGCAGGAAACCCAGTTTTACGGGACCCATGTGAGCACATAGTCCTCTGGCCTCTACCTGTGACAGCAGGAAACCCAGTTTTACGGGACTCATGTGAGCACATAGTCCTCTGGCCTCTATATGCGACAGAAGGAAACCCAGTTTTACGGGACCCGTGTGAACACACAGTCCTCTTGCCTCTACCTGTGACAGCAGGAAACCCAGTTTTACGGGACTCGTGTGAGCACATAGTCCTCTGGCCTCTACCTGTGACAGTAGGAAACCCAGTTTTACGGGACCCATGTGAGCACACAATCCTATGGCCTCTACCTGTGACAGCAGGAAACCCAGTTTTACGGGACCCATGTGAGCACACAATCCTCTAGCCTCTACCTGTGACAGCAGAAAGCCCAGTTCAATGGGTCCTGTATGAGAACACAGTCCTCTGGCCTCTACCTGTGACAGCAGGAAACCCAGTTCTACTGGACCCGTGTGAGCACACATTCCTCTAGCCTCTACCAGTAACAGCAGGAAACCCAGTTTTACGGGACCCGTGTGAGCACATAGTACTCTGGCCTCTACCTGTGACAGCAGGAAACCCAGTTTTACGGGACTCGTGTGAGCACATAGTCCTCTGGCCTCTATATGTGACAGAAGGAAACCCAGTTTTACGGGACCCGTGTGAGCACAGTCCTCTGGCTTCTACCTGTGACAGCAGGAAACCCAGTTTTACGGGACTCCTGTGAGCATATAATCCTCTGGCCTCTACCTGTGACAGCAGGACACCCAGTTTTACGGGACCCATGTGAGCACACAATCCTCTGGCCTCTACCTGTGACAGCAGGAAACCCAGTTTTACGGGACCTATGTGAGCACGCAATCCTCTAGCCTCTACCTGTGACAGCAGAAAGCCCAGGTCAATGGGTCCTGTATGAGAACACAGTCCTCTGGCCTCTACCTGTGACAGCAGGAAACCCAGTTCTACTGGACCCGTGTGGGCACACATTCCTCTAGCCTCTACCAGTGACAGCTGGAAACCCAGTTTTACGGGACCCGTGTGAGAACACAGTCCTCAAGCCTTACCAGTGACAGCAGGAAACCCAGTTTTACGGGACCCGTGTGAGAACACAGTCCTCTAGCTTTACCAGTGACAGCAGGAAACCCAGTTTTACGGGACCCGTGTGAGAACACAGTCCTCTAGCCTTACCAGTGACAGCAGGAAACCCAGTTTTACGGGACCCGTGTGAGCACATAGTCCTCATCAAAACTTTAAATGTATACGTTCAACAAACAAATGATATCATCAGGTACTCCTGGACGGAAGTACAACCAGGTTTGTTATTTTCTTTTTGGACTTATAATTTTCCATGTGTAAAACTGATTTTTAAAATATTTTTAAATTATATGTATTAAATATATATAATTTAAATTTTAAATTATATAGAAATTTGGTTTTTAATTGCATTAATTAAACTTGTATTTTATGTAGTTATTTAGACTTTATGTTAGTTTTAGCTACAGTTGTATTTTACGTGTGGCTTTTACTAGTATATTTATTTTCTAAATAAAATGTATAATTGAATACGCTAATTTAATATATGTAATTAGTTATATTGAATATATTATCTAGTCTTAATGAAATAAAGGAAATGGTTTATAACATTTTAATGCTCATGAAAAAAATACCAAAGGAGTATTTCCCTATTAAGAATCGCTAAAGACATATTTTTTTAACTTCTACAATATACACATACATACCAGTTATAAATTCCATAAGCCCTACTTATTACGTGTAAGTACCGGTATTGTTTGTAGGCACTGAAATACTACTACGGGCACTGGAGTTTGTTTAATGCATATTCCAAAACAAACCTGTTTTATTATACAAAATTCTAAGAGGCGTATAGATTTTTTATCTCACTAACTATTACATGTTCAAAGGCTATTGTTGTTTACGAACTCCCCACTAAGTTAAAAAGGGATTTATTTTCTTATGGTTGTTTTAACTATGTCAAAGCCTACCCGATAGACAACAACTGGGAAAAGTAAGCGAATCTGGAAACCTGGCACACGATATGCTCCCAGGGCTGTGTCATTGGCCCACTGTTATTTTCTGTTCACATTATAAACGTCACTGATAGTGAATTCAACTTTTTTTACTGTAATAGGGTAGTGGTAGGTAATATTTGCACACACTAGTTATTTGCTCCCTCTTTTTTAAATTATTGCTGTGAATAAACAAATCCATCTAAAATCCCAAAAACATAACTGACGTAGTATATTTGAATTTTTTAATTTATTTTTTATTGTAATAGGGTAAATTCATGTAATATTGGCAAACACTAGTTATTTGCACCCTCCTTTTTAAATGATTGCTGTGAATAAATAAATCCATCTAAAATCCCATATAAATGTATTCATTAGTCTATCTTATTACTTGCAGTCTGTTTTGGTGTCGTGTAAGCTTCTGTTTTGGATGTTATAAAGTTATAAGAAACATATTAGCAGAAAATTAGCTTCATTTCTTAGCAAACGAATTAGCAAAATCATAAATAAATTCAACTATTGTACTTCAGTTTACTCACTCTCTGTAAATACTTTCTTATTGGGAATGTTATATATATTTTCATTAAGTAATATTGTTCACATAAGCTTATAGATTTCGTGTCTTTACCTGCAAATTTAGAACTAAATGGAGTGCCAACATCTGATTTTGATTTGTATTCTTTTTCAGTTATTCTATAGTGCAGAAAAAACATCCCTTGCCCCATATTCTATATTGCCAATAGCTATTAAAATCGGTGCCAATAACTAGATCTTTTGGTGTGATTTTAGTTGGCACTGCCAATTACGAGTATTATTGGCACGCCAAAATTAGGGTAAAGTAGGTATAATTGGCACACACTAGTTATTCGCACCTTTTTTTTTAAATTTGTTACTTTGTAAGCCCATTATATACACAGGCAGATAACCCATGTAGGATTAATAATAGGTAACAGCTCAAAAATAGCAACAATATGGGTGCCAATAACTATTTATATGTGTGCCAATAGCTGAGTATAAGGTGAGTATAGTTTATATAATATTAAGTGCTTCTGTAAAGTGTAGACTAAATTTAATGGCATTCCCTAAAAGGCCATTAACTGGTGATTTACTCTATAACAATTACATTAAATTGCAATCTTCCCATTAAGTTACGTTCTAAAATAACATTTTACCACATTTACCTACAACATCCTCATTCAAAATACAATCAGGTTCATTCACAACTTCACCAATTTATTCTTGCCAACTATCCCCACTTTCAGAAATGGTGCCAGTTATGTGGTCTCCCTATTACTCACTAGAAACTAGTAAAAACTGTAAAATACACGAGAGGCTAAAAACTCTCGTGCATTTTTTAATTTCTTTGGCGTTCTGATGTTTTATTGCCTTGGCCGTTTATTGATAAATTGAAAACTTGCTTCTGTAGAGAAGTGATCAAAAGTTACTGTTCTATGCCTCCAAGTCCTGTATGTATACCATTGCCTCTACTGTTGTGCCCATGCACACAGCATTTTTTTACTGTGAACAGTATTATTCAAAATAGTTTTATGCGGGGTAACGTTAGAATGATCAGTTCATTAAAAAAGTCTTGCTGGATTTCCTGATTCTACCCTTGACACTAGGACGGATTGCCCTGTGTTTGACTCAAAGTACTCTCTAAATTGTATTCTTTGATCGTTTACCCCAAAACAAAACTCCATAGACAAGGTAGGGGCACTTTAAGCAACAATAAACTGTCATCAGTATCTGAGTATGGCAGTAGTTGGCTAACGGTCTCGGTACAAAGATGCCTGATGACTATTTAGTACATACAAAATTAATATAACAGTTTTATTTCAACCCTCGATCAAGGTGTATGTATTCCAAGGAAGCTTGGTGTGTAGACTTCCTCTTGCATGGTGTCTTTCATGGATACACTAGTGCGTCACAAGTTCATTATGAAAAATTGGGGAAAAAACATTAATTTAAAGTGTTTATTTTCACAATGATGTCGGTAAAATTTTGGATGCAATGATTTAGTTAAAAATATTTTTCTAAGAGCTATAGATATTTTACAATGAAAGTTTTACATTCTTATTAGAAAACTTATTCGGCGGTTTTGTTGAAAATAGACAAAATTGAGATTGACCAATAATTATTGTTGATTGAATTATTATTATTTTGAAAATGGGAGTTACTTTGACAATGTTTAAGGGCAAGGGAAACATTCCAGGATGAAGAAATGAGTAGACTTATTGTGTTAGGGGGTTCAGAAAATAAGTAGACTTATTGTGTTAGGGGGTTCAGAAAATGAGTAGACTTATTGTGTTAGGGGGTTCAGAAAATGAGTAGACTTATTGTGTTAGGGGTTTCAGAAAATAAGTAGACTTATTGTGTTAGGAGGTTCAGAAAATGAGTAGACTTATTGTGTTAGGGGGTTCAGAAAATAAGTAGACTTATTGTGTTAGGGGTTCAGAAAATGAGTAGACTTATTGTGTTAAGGGGTTCAGAAAATAACTGAAGCATTTTGTTGTAACACAAACTTATAAAGGGTTACCAAACTGAAATAATTAACAAACTGGTTTAATTGAAAACATAAAATATCCATTTTTCTTCTTTAAAAATTTTTACTAAAATCTTACTCATTGTTTTTATCTTGTATTAAAATAAAAAAATACACCCTAACAGTAACTACAACATTTGGTTTAAAGATATATAATATTGTCCATAGAGTTACTATTCCAGCATATTTCATTATTGAGTGACAAAGTATAATCTATGGTTGTTTAATTTGTTGTCTGGAAGTTCTCTGATGATATACTGCCCTTATACTTTACAGGTAATAGAGTCATTTAAGGCACTGGGCATTATAAATAAATTGGGTGGTTCATGACACAGCCTATTTTCCAAATTTTATTTCAATTACCTTTGCAATAGTTCTTACTATTCGAAGATGTTTTAGAAATATTTTTAACGTAGTTTATTCTAAACGTCATATTTTTCTGCCTGATTTATCTTTCTATCGACCTTTCGGGCTTTTTACGATTTATAATTTAAAATTATCATACCTTGCCGTTTATGCATGTTTGAAAAAATGTGTATCTCTCAATTTAAACCATCTTTTCTTATGTATTAAATTTATTTTACTCATTTTTACTGCTCATTTCTATGTTTTTCGAGGGCAACAGATAATAATAAGGAAATTCAATCAGTCGTAATACATTTTGATTTTTTTTTTCAAATATAAGTTATCATCCTTTAAATAGTTTTACTCTTTATTCGAGAGACACTTTTTGAGGATATCTATATTTCAGGCCATATACGTCGTACTCCTTTTTTAATGTTGGCCTTATAATTGAATATTTTCCCTTCAATAAAGCCTCTTAGTCTTAGTGACATTGGAAATGCTAGGGATGTTGACAAGTGTCGATTTTGATGTAGCAGTCACTTTTGTTGTACAAGTGACTAATAATCGGAGCCTAAACCACTCAAGTAAATTCCGAAATGTTTGTCTGTTTTTTTTGTTTTTTTTGTTTTTTTTTTTTTTATTGTCTTAATATTGAGGCTACCCATAAAAACGAAATCAAGCACCTAAGTGGTCAGGTCATATAGTAAAAAATATGAATATTTCCATTGGGATATGTAAATAACAGTAGTCAAATTTTTTAGTTGATGACTGCATTATAATTCCTGTTATTTTCCAAATATTTTCTGTTCCATGACAAACAAGTTTGAAGAAAGTCTGATTTTAAGAAAGTTTTTTTTTCATACGAATTGGCTAGTTTAAAGTTATGTAACTCCAAGATATTTCCTTTCCTTAGACCGGAGACGGTAATAAGAAGTATATCCAAACAGAATTCTTTAACTAGTTAAATATCATCAAATATTTTGCAATTTTTGTTCTATTTAATTCAGAAATTTAACCAAGTCTGGGCTTTAGATTTTGTTATAATTCGTCCTGCTTTTGTTAATTTAGTCAGTTTCTGGTAAGTGCGGCCTTGAAAACCATAATTCTAAGCGGAATTTTGTATTGGCAGTTATACTCAAAGCTTCTCTTGTAAACTAATGACTTGCGAGTCTACCATATCTCATACATCATTGATTCATGCTCACCTGATTCAAATAACCGCTTACAAAGCATCGATATCACTTTTTGCACAAAAACACACTCTATGATAGAACAAGACGGACTTAAACCATGCCATTTGCTATTTAAAGGTTTCTTCCTAAAATTGACTTACAACAATGAACTATACCATTACGATAGGGTTAAATAATTAATGATGTGGTATATAAGCTGTTAAAAGTATTTGTTTCCATATATGGTTTAAAGGTTTTGCTTCATATATTCATTCATTTTGTTTTATTAGCCTCCATAACTGTTATATTATAGACTGTGTCCATAACTGTGTCTATCACCGGCCGGAAAATGTGTTGTACTCGTGTTTTAATATTTTTAAATGTTTTACAATTTTAATGTTCCATGTTTTAAACAGTGACTTTTTTGGAAGCCTGATAATGAAGCCTTATATGCTTTGAAATGTACATAGCAGTAATGTAATTGAAAAACTGTTACGACAGATAAATGTAATCTAAACCAGTATTATTTCTTTATATATTCCTCTCATTGCCAAGAGTGATCTTCTAGGTGCCCAGTTAAGTGCTCCAAGGAATTTAGTTATATATTTCACGTAACTGTCACTAGAAGTAGCAAAGAGCCTGTCTCACTAACACGAAAAAAACGATTTCCCCTTACATCTCTATTCCACACTTTCTTCCTGCACCACTCTGAAAATCGTACAAAAGTACATAATTCCTTAATTTATAACAAACTCTAGCAATGAAGTTTATCTTTATTATTAATTAATAGTTTAAGATAATTTTGTACAAATTTAAACTCAATATCCCAAACAGATGTTATTTGTATAAAACAATATTCATACCTAAAAATATGATTTGTTTAGTTTTAAATCACACTAGATTGAATAGTTACTACATATGTTGACTATATGAACAGAGCTTCAATAAAATATACACTCCGTCATCCTAATGAGTTTTGTACTGTGCCTGGAAAGCCCACACTAGCCACTTTAAATAGATATACTCTATAATTAAATCCTTTTAAATGTTTCATTTCAGTAATCTATTACTTATAATATGATAACACTTTTAAACCAAGTATTTTTAAACGAAATCCTTAAAAAATGATGTCGGTGAGAAATATAGTTCTATCTCACTTCAACTACTGTGACGTAGTTACGACAGATAGTTGATGAAAACATCTGCATTAATCTTTTGTATTTACGATGAGACAACGCATTCATCGGTTAGATTGTTTGAAACAAATCAATCTTGAAGAGCATAATACCATTGTTTTACGACCGTAATAATTAAGCTATGCTTGCCTTTATCCTATCATTGTGTTTATTTACTTTGCTAGTACTATATTTAACAATATAATCCTTTTTTTTAAATACAGCAAATTACAACAGGAATCGATTCCAGTTCCAATGAAGCGAAAAAAAGGAAGAAAATAATAAAAATCACATTTCTGAATTCTTACTACATATCCATAAGATGATTAATTTGCAGTTTATTTTCTATTACTTTTTCTATTGTTAATAATAATTACCTTTTTATTTGTTTCTAGATATCAAACTCACTATGCCTGTCATAAACAAGCTACACTTTCTGTTGACCGAAACCATTTTTCTTGCCAATAGTTACTTTGGACTACAGTTCTTATGGATAATTGTGACTACCTTATATTACTACGCATATGAGAAACTCATAGAAATATCTAATGTATATGAGATTCTAGAAGGACAGACATACTTTTTGTCACCTATGGGGGCTATTGCTCGATCGATAAGCATAATTAAACTGATGATCATCGTATGTTCCAACACTTCTGATCAGGTAGTTTATGCAAGTAATTCGTTTCATAATACACACTCAAGTTTCTTGTTTGTTCCACTCTAAGTTATATTCTATAATCTTAGTTATTGTTCTCATTCTATGGGAAATTGTGTATCGGGTATTATTTTATGGGTCTATTACAAGTTTAAATGTTATTGTGGTATAAAAAAGTGTATCTCAATTATTTTATTGCCTTGCAATTTCGAGACAAAAGTTGTTTTGATACTTATATCAACAAACAAACACGTTAAGACAACGTGTAAAGTGTGAATGAATAGACCACAACAATATTTATCCACTTAAACTATACACTATTTACCACTACGTGCCGTAGATGAAGAATCGGTTATTATGTTATACTAACAGCGAATTACATGTTTTGGTTGTACTTTTCCTTTTATTTTTTCTCTTTGTTAATAGTAAGCCGTTTTGTTATAAAATATTAGTTTTAAATATTTTATCGTGGGTACTCATTATATGTACTACCAACCTTGTTTACTTGTAAATATTTATATCATAAAAGTGTTTCTTATTGATTTCTTGACCAAACTTCTAAATAAGGCACATTCATAATTATAGTTGGCTTAAAGCTATATTACAGTAATTGTTACTGTACTTTTTCCTTTCCCAGTATGTTTATAAAAATTAAATATTTTCAGAGCGATTAAGGGATATAGATATTTGTTGTGTGCAGAAAAATCTCAAGCTTGTTCTGACGTTTAACATCTAGTGATAGCTATATTAAATATTTGGTTCACCATATAATCTTTAAAGACTTATTTATTTATAAACATATACTCAAAGTTAAGGAAAATTATGAAAACGAAGTACTGTAATGAAACAAACAGTACACTATCTAAAAAAAAAAAAAACTAAATCAAAGCACACATCAAAAATAAAACGATATTGCAATACAAAAGTGTTAACCTACTACTAAAAATGAGAATAAAAACACATAATTTTGAAGACATTGTGTCTTGGTGTTGTTCATGGTGTAGGGTGAGAAGGTGGGATCATACAAGTGATAGAAACTTTGGATGGATTTCTTTCTTGATTCTTAAATGGGAGAATTTCCATCTCTCATTTATAAATGAAGATCAGCACTGGCAGAAAGAGTATTTAATTGAAATTGTATGTTCTAGGTAAATAGAATGACAGATATACTTCTACAAATGAAGAAAACAAAGCTAAATAGAACAGTTAAAAGACAGGTAAGTGTAAATCTCAATAATGGAAAATTGGTGTTTTAGCTTATGATATATGTAAAACCAAGCTTACATCCTAACGTTAAATTTACGTAAATAAATAAGTAAATTTTTATTGGGAATAAGAAATTAACCCTTATAATTGTAAAATTCTTCCTTTTAAGTAGACCCAAGAAATACTTGATCTACTTTACATGCTATTTAAATGTTGACGTTTGAAGATAAGACTATAATATTTAATGTTATTAAAAAAGGGTTATTCATATGGGAGAAAATATTCAAATATTACAATCATATTATTACAGCATTAACGTGTGAGGGATGCGTATATTCGGATAAAATATAAAGAAAAATCTTGTATGTAGATAGTTGATGTACTATCTATAAAAACGTTTATCTTGTATAGTTTTAAATTTCAATTACTCTGTTGATTTATATTTTTATAATTCATAGTTAAGCTGGTGGTTAAAGTTGAATGGTTAAAATTGAAATACGTAAATTTCCCTTTTTCATGTTGTACTTTACTGTTGTATACAAAATGTAATAATGGATTTTTTAAATATTTTGTACTACATTTATTTATTTGTTGTTAAAATTTAGACCTAAAGTTTTTAAGTACTACATATTACTTTACCATTTGTGCTAGAACGAGTGTCTAGCGTTGACGTCATATACTGTGGGTGCACGTTTGAAAGATTTACTGAGCAAACCTTCTTTTTATTAGCCTTGGTGTTGGAGAAGTAATATCAGCCTACTCATACACGTACATACATTCATTATTTGAATTTTAAAGGATGTTCAGAGGTGGGTTAGTATTTGGTATTAACTCACCAACCCATACACGAACAGTAGTATTGACTAACCCACCCACCCATACCTGTACAGTTGTATAATCTACGGGTAAATCCATGAAAACATTTAAATGGCATAACTTATTTTATATTTGAGAAAACAAATAGCTTCACTAATAGCAATGATATAAATTAGTGTTTATAGAAATGTATTGAAAACAGTTTATAAATGAGCAAAAATAGTTTTATTTTATTCATAGTTAATGCCTCCTGAGGTGATATATAAGACAAAAAGTAAGGTTAACGTACCTTTTTCGTCTTCAGCTTCAAAATCCTATTGTGTTGGATTTTCGGTTCCGGGGCAAGATCTCCATGGTTACATCCAATGTACGCTGTCAAACACTCAAACACTTAAAGTCAGTTAAATTTAAAAAAATATATAACGAACATTTACACATTAAAAAAAAAAAAAAAAAAAAAAAAAAAAAAAAAAAAAAAAAAACAATAACACGGCTGGCCGGTTGTGATCCTGTAGTTATTACACCAAAAATGGTTATCCAATACAATCGGATTTTAAAGCTGAAGATGACAAAGGTAAGTTAACCTTATTATTTGTCACTTTTATTTATGAACCAGGCCCAGTTCAGCTCCATACATCGAGTAGCTAATAATCGACCAATTTAATACATAACTATTTTTTATTATTTAGTGTAATTGATGTAAATAATTTAAATAGATTTAAACTGTTTGTTTTGCCAGGTAAGAACCTGCCAGCTCCAACTGCCTTATCGCTCAGTAGACCTTTCTGCTGCAGGTTTATACTCAATTAATACGGCTGTTATTTTCATTGTAAGTAGTGTTGTACTTTTACATAATTATATATAAGTACGATTTTAACCTAAAAAGTAAAGTAAATAAATTCTTTCTTTGGGAAAAGTTAGGACTAAGAGCGCTCTTCTACAGTTAACTTGAGACCAACGGAGTCAGGAAAGATTGGGAAGGTTCCAGAGTGGTGGACATCTTAGATATATCATCTATAAACTTTTTTTTTCACTTCAATGTTGAAAAATTTAAGAATTTGAAAAAATTTAAATCGTTGAAATCACTAATGTAAAACACTTTAAAGTAGTATAAGATGCACTATGTTTTTATGAATTTTTTTTAAAAACTTAAATTTGGTCCGTTGGAATTATATTTTTGATCTGTTCAGACATTAGGCCGGAGGTCAACAGAAGTTGTCATCACTGTACTCCACAATCATGTAACTACTGAACCAGGGGAGTAGAGAGGGAGAACATTTACTTAGTTTGTTACACTAGGCGTCATTCCCAGACTCCTAGTTGGCAAGCTGGTGTCTTTAAAAATTAATTACGGCTGCTTAAACCTAGTTGTATGCCGAATAGTATAAATGTCATGTACCTATTAAATCACAATATTCTTTCAAATTGCTCCTTACCAATTCATAGGATATTTTTCCGAAAATAATAATTGTAAGAGAAGAAAATAAAACAATTTACAAAAAAATATGTTTACTAGTCTACATTAAACATACGTAGTTATTTCAACTGCACACGATGTTGATTGAAAAATATTCATATGATTATTGAAAACCGAGATATTAAGAAAATGTTTAGCCAACCAAAAAACTCTAATTAACATAACCTAACTTTAACTAACATTACCTCTGGGGTCAACACGTGGTGACAATTAATAGTGCTCCTTGACCTTTGGGTCAAAACGTGGTCATAAATGTGTAAACAATAACAGTACAAAGTTCAAGGTTACGCTTTAACACCTATTTATACACTACTTCTTAGAAACAAAAGTTGTATTTTTACAAAGTCCTATAAGACTGCATTTACACGGAATTGTCAAGAGAACATACATATATATATAAGTGTAATTAATTGTAAACTCTTAATGGATCAATAGGATAAAATATACAATTATAAAATATAAACATACTTTTTTTAATTTATGAGACAGTTGTTATTAATTTACTAAACGAGGGGTAGTTTCTACACCTTGGGGATATTTCATGATGACGAAAATTCCTACAACAAACATCAGTAGGATTACGGGAAGTGGGAAGGTTAGTGACGAGTGTGTGAGGGCTTTATCTTTTATGTAGAGATATAACGAAGCCTACAACTGTCTGATTTGAATAATTTTTATTTATTTTTAGGTTCCTGGCCAGGGACCAGACAGCATTCATGTTAAATGCTAAAAATCTCAAATGCATTCTTATCACGTGGGGACTATAAAATTAAATTTAAAGTTTATGGGTTTGTTATATGTAGAATATCTGTTTCGTGAAATAACAAGTAGATATTTTGTTTGTTTCCTTAGCATGTTATCATTTTTAAATGTCTGTCATCAAGAATATATTCCACAACCACATAAATCTGAAAAAATGTCTTTCATCCATCTCCTTCTAGTATATATTCAACAAATATTGTTATATAAAGTTTTATTAATAATAATTTTTAAAACCATATTATATGTAATAAATATTGTAAGAGCGATTTTTAAGTTCTACTATGTGTGTCAGTAATATATTCCACTTCATTAATTACTGTTGACTTTAAATAATGTTGTACATGACTTAGTTCAAGATTTTTATTATTGAACATAAGCTGTATTTGAATGTATACAGTTTATTTTATGTATCGTCCAGTTATAGTATTAGAAGGACATTTAATTTAGTGTATTTCAGTCTGAATTAATAAAAAATACTTAATAAGTCTTAGTCTGTATTCAATGTATGGGATTCTTATCATGGGTCACTGTATGAACATTGTTAGTTTATGAGCTGTAGTACAATTCTTGTAAAACACTAAACATTAAATGTTTTTATTTTAATATCACTCTGTGTTTATATATATTATGTAAGATGTATTTCCTAAACAATGATGCTATTCTGTGCATATATTTGTATACATATGAATAAAGAATTATTGAATTTAATTGAATTAAAATACTCGTTTATTGTTGAATAACAAAAACAAGAATAAGTACTAAACAAAATATTGACCGTGAACAAGATTAAATTAGGAACTTCTAAAAATAACATTATCTACAAACAAATATGGTTATCGTCATTATAGGCAATGTATTGCTTTTAAAGCTATAACATTTCACGTGTTGCCTTCAAAATATAGAAGAATCCCTAATCATTATTCAATTATAAGTACCCTAAACATGTAACTAATTAAAAAGTTTATTACACTCATATACAACTATGAGAATGTCCTAAAACATAAAAAAGATTTTAATTATAATTGTAGTCCTTATTTGAGACAGCCATATAATTCCTCTGTCGCCAGGTACAAATAACTGTGTTACCTAACTATAAATACTTATTCCGTATTTTTTATTATTTGTATATTGATTACTTTATTTATTATTTTATGATATCTGCATATTAGTAAATGGTGTAAAAAGGTCAGAAGGGGGTCAATTTATCTTCTTATTATTTCAAGACTTTACTTAGAGTCTTCTTTATTGTTTATTTCGTTGTTGTTAAATATTTATTATTATTATTAGTATATTTGGTTAGTTAATAATTATATAGATCTTGTCCCTTTTATTTATGAACTACTTATCACACTACTAAATATTATACTGCTAGTCAGTAATGTTTCTATATGTGATTTGAATGCTCTGACTTGTTTTATAAAAGGTAAAGTATTAAACTATTTTCTTATGTTTTAGAGAATTTATTTCAATTCAAGTTATTGGTATTTTATTTTTGTTAACTTGTTCATAGTTCATGCCTTCGTTAGATTTTATTTTGTTGTTGTCTTATAAGATTATTAGGCAAAAAACTAACTAACAATCTGTCACCAATTTTGCCAGCCCAAATATCCTAGAAAACTGATATTGGTGACGATCTTATGTAATAACAAATGGATTTTCAATAGACCGAATATTAGAGTTGTGAAAATTAACAATAGTTGTTTTTGAACATTTGGTTTCATCCTTGAAAAAAATATTACTTAAGAAATTTAGATTCTCAGATGTTTCTATGAACAACTGACAGAGCATTCATGGATGATAACAATGAGGTAACAATGAGTGAACTCGTTGTACGTGAACAGGATGTAGTTGTTGTTCATGTAATACAGTCCAGACTGTTGAATTGTTAGCATTTACTTGCAGACCAAGTTCTGCAAGCTTATATATATATATATATATATATATATATATATATATATATATACATATATATATATATATATATATATATATATGAACATTAGCGATATACCCACTAAACGTAAATTAGGTTGAGCTTTATAGTTATTATAGGTACGTGGATTTCGTATATAAATAAATACATACAGAAGTAGTTCTTATATTTACTTTAAATACATTTGGTAATAGTTAAAGAATTCAAGACTGAAACTATGTACTTATGTTATCTAGCAGTCATATAATTAATTTCTATTAAAATGGGTTATATTGAAACGAAATTATGTTTTTAACAGTTCCCAAAAACCTACTTTCATTGATACTTGAAACAGCAACTGTTTTGACTATTCATACAACAAAATATATACTTGTGCATTTCCAAACCTCTGTATTATTTCCAAGTTATTAAATAACTTTGGTAGATTCCTGTTTCTACAGTAATCAGCTAAATTGGGTTTAAACCTACACCTTTCGGGTTTATTATGAGGTGGCACTTAAATTGCCAAAGGTAATAAATACATTTCAATGTACACAAATTGAAGAATATTACTGAGAGGAATAGATTCACAATATATGGTTAGCTCTTTATACAGGGTGTTTAGTAAAACTGTTTCAATGGTTATAAATGTTATTGTACACATAACAATGAGTAACCAATTTTATATGAAGGTATGTCCTAATATCTTTAGTTTCCCATCTATCTTTATGTCTTTTATATAACATTGTATGTCTTGAAGGTAAAGCTGTGAAACTTAATTAGAGTATTATCATATAGTAGTTTAATTTAAAAAAGACATAAAAATAAATATGTTCTTTGTTCAAAATGGCGGACGTTATATTTGGTCTAGCCGAAATAACTAAAAACTGACTAATTTTAAGAAACAATTTCTCAAATAATGTTTTTTTTTAAGTTTTATTAAAATACCCACACTATTAAATCAACTAATATGGACAACAATTGTTGGGTTTTGTAAAACAATTGAGTGTATAAGATTTCTTGCCTAATAATCTTATAAAACAACAACAAAATAAAATCTAACGAAGGCACGAACTATGAACAAGTTAACAAAAATAAAATACCAATAACTTGATTTGAAATAAATTCTCTAAAACAACAATAGAGTTCAATGCTTTAGCTTTTATGAAACAAACAAGAGCATTCAAATCACATATAGACACATTATTTCCTAGCAGTATGATATTTAGTAGGGTGATAAGTAGTTCATAAATAAGAGGGACTAGGTCTATATAATTATAACCTAACTAAATACACTAATAATAAATATTTAACAACAACGAAATAAACAATAAAGAAGACTCTAAGTAAAGTCTTGAAATAATAAGAAAATAAATTGACCCCCCTCTGACCTTTTTACACCATTTACTAACATGCAGATAACATACAATTATAAATAAAGTAATAAATATACAAATAATAAAAAATACGGAATACGTATTTATAATTGGTAACACAGTTCTTTGTACCTAGCGACAGAGGAATCATATGGCTGTCTCAAATAAGGATTACAATTATAATTAAAATCTTTTTTCTGTTTTAGGACATTCTCATAGTTGTATATGAGTGTAATTAACTTTTTAATTAGTTACACGTTTAGGGTACTTATAATTGAATAATGATTAGGGATTCTTCTATATTTTGAAGGCAACACGTGAAATGTTTCGGCTTCAAAAACAATACATTGCCTATAATGACGATAACCATATTTTTTTTGTAGATAATGTTATTTTTGGAAGTTCCTAATTTAATTTTGTTCATGGTCAATATTTTGTTTAGTACTTTTTCTTATTTTTGTTATTCAACAATAAACGAGTATTTTAATTCAATTAAATTCAATAATTCTTTATTCATATGTATACAAATATAGTACGGAATAGCATCATTGTTTAGGAAATACATCTTACATAATAAATATAAACACACAGTGATATTAAAATATAAACATGTGTAAGTGTGAGTGTATGTGTTTGTGTTCATGGATCAGTTAATTATTAATGCACTTGATTATTTTAATTTTATTTATTTATATATTTTTATTTTTTTGCACAGAAAATATAAAATAATCAAGTGAATATGTTATTTTTTTCTGTAGCTGTTAGCAACGGTCTTGCTGCTAGTGCACAATTGTATTATAATTTAATTCAAGTGATGGCGATCCCAACACAGGATACCTAGAGGATCCCTATTTTATTTTGCCTTAGTTTAAATTTAATTAGTTTTTCATAACTTGTATTACCTGTTCTGTAAAAATTATAATGGAAATGTTGTAATTGTTGGCAAAATAAAAAATTATTATATTCTAAAAAAACTTCTATTCTAACTAAAAAAATATATATATATATATTCTTAGTTGAGTCCATCGTTTTAGAAACATAATGAATTTGTATAATATGATTTTGTAATATGATGTAAGATGATGATGAGTTTGTGTAATATGATGAGTACTATGGTTGAAAAAGACGGACATTAACAGTGTTGATGTATGGGTGAGTGGGTAGTTCATCATTAATTTAAGTGTATAAGTGGATCATAGCCACTTTACATGTATGGGTGGTCGGTTAGTTCAGCAGAACTGTACATGTATAGGTTGTCCAATACCATTGTGTGTTTATGTTCAGTGGGTAGGTCATCACCACTTGGCGTATATAAATAGTGGTTGGGTTATATATTACCACTGAACGTGCATTCGTAAGTGAGTATGTCTTCACAACTGTAAGTGTATGGGTAGTGGGTGGGCCAATACCACTGTACGTTTATGGTGTATGGGTAGCGGGTGCGTCATGACTACTGTTCGGGTATGAGTAGCCCATCATCAATATACCTGTAAAAGGAGTGGGTGGGCTATCACCACTGTACGTATATTAATAGAGAGTCGTATCATCACTCATTTTAGTAAATGAGTGGGTCATCACCACTGTCTGTGTATGTCATCACTACTGTAGGTATATGTGTGGGCAGGTGAGTCATTATTGTAAATTATAGAGTAACTACTTTTACGTATTTTTCCTAAAATAATTTTTTTTCCTTTTTCCTTTTTGTTTCCTTGATTCAATGTGGAATAAAACTATAAAGTATTTATCCGAGTATCAGGTTATGGTAGTGCAAAAGTAATGTATACAAAATTATAAATTTATTTGTATACTATAAAGCTCGATATAGTGATTCAATCAATGGCACTAAATTTCGAAGCCCTTCATAATGTCCTATTTCTTCCCCCCATGTATACTTGAATCGAAACTCTTGGTCAGAAACCTCCAGTAAAATTCATTTGTTAACAAGATGGCGGTGTTTTTAGGCTTCAATGAGTTATCTTCTCAAGTTGGGTATCAAAATAAAGCTATTTTTGTCCTAAATCCAAATATAACATCATATTTGGGAAAGGAAAAATAATATAGGGTATATGCAACATGCAACAACAAATCCGAAAACAAAAAAAGCAAAACCTAAAATAAAACTTCCAAGTGGGGTATCAAAATATACGTATTGATCTCCTAAATATTAATATACTGTACCATTGTAATTTTAAAGAGACAACGTTACAGACTCTGACCCCTTCATTTTTAAAATATGCTGAAAGTCCCAAAAATGGTTAGTTTTTTACAAACAAATAAGCCTGTGGGATGTCAAATTAAAGGTATTCCTCACTAATTACTAATATAACGTCAAATTTGAGAAGTTAATATGTTTATGGGTTCCATTTCCCCCAAAAATCACGTTCAAGGTCATACTGTTTAAGGATTCCGGTGAGAATATAGGCTGATCATGGTGATATACACAAATGAGACTGTATCAGAGTGTCCTGGTAAGTCAATAGCCAGAAACCCTCTCCCCTCCCGTGAATCTGTAGGTTGAGTTACGCAAATGCGCTATAGCAGAGCTCCCCCGATCCTAAATTGTTTTTTTATTTCACATATTTTAACACTGTTGTTATATACTCAATTTAGATATACATGTACAGGTATTCTAATCTATACCGAAATTTATCTTTAGATTTTTAAAGAAAAATATTTTTGGGTAAATGCCTTCAAAACAATAATAATATCATAAACAAATTGTAATCTTAAAATAAAATTTAATTGGGTGTCTAACTAATAGCTATTCAATTGGCTATTTATTAGCCAAAATGTTAGTATACCATTAATATTTTGAAGAGACAACATTTATGGGTTCTGCCCCCCCTAAAAACAACACATGGCCCAAAAACTCACATGAACATGACATACAACCTGCATAGTGTGCTTTGTGGTTTGCTCCAAGTTACGGGAAATCGGTCACTTATTTTGTAAGTAAACTGACATTGTAACAAGCATCGTAGTTTTGTAAGGTTAAAATCACATTATGCACTAACCACACGCTGCCGCAACTTTAAACAGGCGAAGCAGTTGAATAACTACTCACCACCCCTCTTATCAACTTCAGTGGTGATATCAGTACGACAGGTGCTTGCAAAACTCAAGGTTCTGCGATCGATTCCAATGGTGATCATTAATTTTTGCCAGCCAAATAACTAAAAAGGGATTTGGAAACCACTGTTTTTATTTAAATTACTTTTTATTGATCTTAAATTTATAATAATCGTAATTTTTCAGCACTCCAGAAATATTTATTTGAATTAAATAGAAAGTCTTTTATCTTAGAAGTATCTAAAATAGGAAAGGACACTGTAGTATTTAATAACTACAAATATCGGGAATGTTATTCCGTCAAAAGCGGGGAAATTGTGTGGCGCTGCCTGGGAAAAAGCTGCAAAGCACTCATACGGACAAATAAGGAAAAAAATGCTATCCATACTGCAAATGAAATACATACTGGGCCACACCCAGTTACAATGAGGGCTATGACTCCAACGCTATCTCCCCAGCGCAACCAAAGCTCCCGTACTAGTATTCCGAAACCAGTGGTTGCTACCCCAACTACCTCTATACCTGCTAGTGCTACTCCCGAACGAGCTGCCAATACAACGCCAGCAATGCAACGGGCACAGTGTACCCATCCTACGAACTTGGAACTAGAGGCCGAAAACAATTATCTTAAGAAGCAATTATCAGAGTTCCAACTAAGCAGGCAGGCTATCTTGAACCATTCGATAGAGACGGATACAAGACTTCTTGAATACACGGATAATGTATTTTTACCGTCGCCTTCAGTGATACCCCTGACAAATGGACTTGCTACCAAAGTCTACGCTTCTAATGACAAATCGACCCAATTTAAAGGTGAAAGGGACATGCTCATTACGAACGATTGCGCGGTGCAATGCCACCTTTTACCCGACGTGGGGGATGACCAGCACGTAAAAAATAATGACAAACTAACTTTGGCCAATAATGGTTGTCTGTTACTGAAGTCAAATGAATTACAAGCCAGAATAACACAACTTGAAGACGAAAACTATAGTTTACAGACAAAATATGACATATTGAACGAAGAAACTAAAAACATGATAAGTATGATAAGAGGTTTTGAAGTAGATATAAAATCAAAAAATAATCAAATTGTGGAAATGGAAGAAGACCTTACTAAACAATACCAAAAACTTAAAGAACTAAGATATTCAAATAAAACAGAATATGCTAACTTATTGGAGTACCATAGAAAATATCCAAAAGACAACTTTAAGTGCTTATCGGAACGTCTGCTAGAGGAAGTTCATATTCGTGACAGAGAAATAAAAATGTTTAAAAATAAAAGTGAAAGCCAACTAAAAGTTATAAAAGAATTGCGAAACGTACCTCCTGACACAACTCACATTCCTCCCAAACACGCCACTTCAGTCACAACTTCACTCCCTTTACACAATAGTTTCGATATTCTCCTCAACCTTAATCCCGAAGAAACAGAATTTCAAACAGTCTCCAATCATAGAAAGTCCAAAACAAAACCAAATATAAAACAAAACCAAGCCACTTTCATACCCAAATATCCCAAACAAAAAACAGCTTCAAAAACTACAGACAAAATAATTCTGAGGTAAACATTCCATTCTTCAATGTATCTGTGGTCGGTGACCGCCATGCTCGACATATCGCTACACTGATGACTGAGAGGACATCGAACAAGACCAACATCACCGGTATTTGTAAGCCCGGAGCGGGACTTCTTAAAATCACGCCTTCATCCATAACACCAACTAATCCCGAGGCTAACTGTATGGTGCTGCTTGCCGGGACCAACGACGTGTCTGCTGGAAGACAACACATCATATTTGACAACTTGGGGGAAATTGTTAATAGTTGTAGGCAGACCTCTAGAATTGTGGTGTGCTCGCTGCCAACTAGATACGATCTGCCACTTACAAGCCCCATTCACAGGATAGTCTCTCAAGTGAACAATTACATCGAGGACCTATGTAGTCACCACGAAGGCGTTGAGTGGCTGGATTTAAGTTGCATTTCCCGGAGATACTTCACCACCCATTAACTACACTTGAGAGCGAGTGGAAAGCGCCTTCTGGCTGGTCTTATAGTGAAGAAAATTAGCTGCTAGCAAGGATCACTACAACATGACTCCAAGGATGGGAGGGCAACACCCATCCCCACTAAGCCAATCGTGATACCTTCAGGCCCAACTACACTGCCCTACGAGACCTTCGCGGAAGCCGTAAATCAGGGCCACCCAAACGGATGCATTCCGAAGGGACATTCTGATGTGGAACTTGTCTGGGCTGAAAGAGAACAGAGCCATTTTTTAGAGATACCTCATCAAACCTCCAGACTAAAATAATTAATTCCGGTCTCACTCCTCGGAAATGCCATATTACAAAAAGAACAATAAATAAACAACACATTTTTTTACTTCATCAAAATTCACAACTTGCTACTAATAAAATAGATGAGCTCTCATTGTTATGTGAAGAGCTAAATCCCGATGTATTGTTAATAACTGAGCATGGCTTTAGCATTAACAATATAAACCATTTTAAAATTCAAAATTATAATTTAGAAAATTTCTATTGCAGAGACATCCATCGTGGTGGTGGAACTGCAATACACGTAAAAAAAAGAACTTAAATTCATTCCAGTGGTAGTCGGAGAATCTATAGAAAGAGACATTGAAATTACTGGTATAAAAATACAGAACAACAGATTTCAATTTACAATAATTGGGATATATAGATCTCCAAATGGAAATATAGACACCTTTTTACAAAAATTCGAAAATTATCTCAGATATTTATCAAAAAGAAATTAAAAATTAATATTTATGGGGGATTTTAACATTGACGCTCTCGATGTTAATAATCCCAATTCTAAACGTATGGCCGACCTTTTACAGTCTTTCGGACTGAAATGGTCTATTACCTCTCCCACGAGAGTTACAGCCATTTCACAAACGGCTATAGACAACATTATAACAAACGTGCATGATGTAGATGTCAGTGTGGTCAACACAGCTATCTCAGACCATTACGGTCAACAGGCCATTATCAGTGATTGTTATCTGGCATGGGATCCCGTAACTAAACGAACATTTAGAGACACTAATTCCAAAAATCTAGCTCATTTAGACGTTTCACTAAAAAGAGAGAGTTGGAATTGTATGAATGTTATTGATCCCATTACGTTACAATTTCAAAATTTTGAAAATTGTTTGAATTTTCATTTTGATGTAAATTGTCCAGTAAAGACACTGAAACCAGCACCAAAGAAAACGGGATGCAAATGGATCACATAAGGTATCCTAACATCAAGAGAAAAGATGAAATTTCTCACCAAAATATCTAAATACACTACAAACTTGAATTTCAAAATTTTTTCCAAAATTATATGAACATTTACAAAAAAGTCATTAGAGTGGCTAAAGCTTATGATGTAAATAAAGCAATACCCACATCGAAAAATGTAGCAAAAACTGCCTGGGCTATCATAAACAATAGTGTTTCACAAAAAAACAAACCAATTCAACTTAAAAATAGCGGAGAGCAAGTCTGTGATGAGCGCAGGATTGCGGAGGAATTTAACGCCTTCTTCGTATCAGTAGGTACTGATCTAGGACTTCGTCCACGGAGAGTCCAGAATCCTCGCTTATCAAGACTGAGTCCATCGCTTCTTTGGCATTGGCTCCAGTCACGGAACATGAGATTGAGAAGGTTATCAATGAGCTAGCACCCAAGAAGTCGAATAACGTGAATTACGTATCGATATGGCTTTTAAAAAAATGCTCCCACCATATTCTAACGCCCTTGGAACATTTGATTAACCTTTCCTTCTCATCAGGCGTTTTTCCTTCGTCTTTGAAAACTGCTAAAGTGACACCAATCTTTAAGAAAGGTGATTCTTCCAGCATTAAAAATTACCGACCAGTTTCAATTCTACCAATCATTAGTAAAATTTTTGAGAAGCCTTTCCTGTCCCGAATGCTTGGTTTCTTAGAAAAACATAGTCTTCTCTCGAAAGACCAATTTGGTTTCAGAAAAGGTCTGTCAACAACTGACGCAGTCATACGATTAGTAGAAACGATTGTAGAAGGGCTGGAGAGTCGGAAAGCTACAATTAGTGTGTTTTTGGATCTCTCCAATGCTTTTGACTGTGTTTACCACGACATTCTGCTTCAGAAACTACACACCTATGGGATCCGAGGAGTACCGCTTCAGTGGCTAGAATCCTATCTAACAAAAAGAACACAAATGGTTCAAATTTCCGAAGTACGATCTGGATATAGATGTCTAAGGTATGGAGTCCCACAGGGATCGATACTTAGCCCTCTCTTATTCCTGATATACGTCAACGAAATTGGTTCATCACTACTGCATGGGTCACTCGTGCAGTATGCTGATGACACGACTCTCTGCTTTAAAGAAATTACAAATCAGGAGCTTTAAATCCATGCATACATGGAACTGAACAACTGCATTCAAAAATTTCAAGAACTAAAGCTTAACACAAATTCGACTAAGTCCAATTTCATGAAGTTCTGTTTACGGAAGTCAGATTCCGAAGGAAATTTGACAGTGGCAATAGATGAAAATGAAATTGAGGAGTTAAATTCAACTAAATTCCTCGGAATATAACTAGATCGGAGTTTGACTGGGAATATACATGTTGACAGTCTTTGCAAAAAGCTTTCATCAAGCATTTATGTTTTGAGAAACTTAGCAAAATTTTGCCCTAACCATATATTGATGACAGCTTATCATGGTTTAGTTTACAGTCATCTCTGATATGGTCTGGCTTTGTGGGGAGGTTGCTCTGTCACAAACCTGACTAGAATATTTAGAATTCAAAAAATGGCAGTTAGAATAATTAGCAAATTACATTATAGAGAGTCGTGTAGGCCAGTATTTAAACGGTTAAACCTGCTGACATTGCCTTGCCTCTATATTTTAGAGACAGCAACATATTGTATGTTTAAAACTGCACTGAAAAGAGGCAGAGATATTCACAATCATCATACTAGAAGCAGGGATACATACAGAATTGGAAATCACAGGACGGTAGTCTACGAACCCTCACAGATTGGTGTTCGTATAATTAACAGACTCCCAGAATGTATTAAAAATGCTACAACGCCCAAGGCGTTTAAGAACCGTCTCAAGAAATGTTTGGCCAAACTGGCGTTTTATAGTGTAGACGAGTTTTTTGCATATAATTGGGAAGCCACTGAATTTTAAAATTGACACTGGAGGACATTTTGGAGGTATATTTGGCGAATGAATGGGAATTTGGGTGCGTGAAAAATGTATGTTTGAAAGTGTTATTGTGATTGAATGGATGGAAAATTTTATTTAATTTATTAATGACTATTGCGATACAATTTTGTCAATTGTTAACAAGATGCAATAAAAAATATATTATTATTATTATTATTATTATTACAATAAACATCACATGGCCCACACCTAAGTGGGTATCGGTTAACATGTATTTTTCTAATATACTTTCAGATTATTGGAAAGACTATGGTTAAGGACTTTACTGCCTTCAAAGTTAAATAGTACACCAGTGAGGCCGTAGGCCGAGTTTATCAAAGATGTTATAGGCCGAGTTCCACTATAAGGCCTATAGAAATATTGGTCAACAGCCTTGGAAACCATAGCTTTATAGGTAATATTACATTATAAAACTTTTGATGCCATTATTAAAATAAACATGGAATAGATAAAATTACGTAGAAATTAAATTATTAAAATAGAATTTATCCAATTTAAATATTATAATAGGAAGCATGATGGAAGAAACACTTTTTATAATTTAACTAACTTGTTTGACAAAGGCTTTTGTTACTATATAAATTCTGTATTTATATTATTTATTCATACTTGAAACACATAAGTAAGGGGGGATGATTTGTTACTAAAGTAAAATTACTTGTATGACGAGTGCATCGCTTGAGTATTCAGACAACCATATTGTGTTCATTGAATCAGCTGTGAGACATCATTAAATGGAAATGTAATGTAAATATAAAAAGTGATGGATGAAACCCTTTGTAAACTTAACTAATTATTTGATTTGAAGGATGCTTTAGTTGCTATATCAATTCTGGATATATATTATTTGTTCATACTTGAAACAGCGATATAAATAAAGGGAAATGATTTGTTACTAAAGTAAAACCACTGGTATGACGCGTGCACTACTAGAGTATTCAAACAACCACATTGTGTTCATTACATGAGCTGTGACACGTCATTAAAAGTGATAACCCAAATGTTCTTTTTCTAATATTAATTAATCCAGTAGTCGCCAAAGTTATGGCATATCCATACCTTTACAAAGTGTGCCCTCCCTACATAGCTAACATATGTCGGATATGTGGAATACTGCCACTGTCATGGGATTGTGACAGCCAAGGGTTGCCTGTCTTCAGCATTGGACTCTTTTTTTATGGTTTGGTCCTGATTCCTAGTTTTACACTGGCTAACTATTTGTCTGTAACAATTTGTCATGATGAAACTGCAAATATAATTACGGTATGTATCATAATTGGGGCTGAAGCTATACTACTTAGCATTCCCAGCCAAATCCAGTGCAAAAGAGGTCTCTTTAAACAAATACTATGCAATCTAAAAAAATTTGACAAGGCGTTAAAAAGTACTCGAGAAAGCCACGTTACACTAACTATTTCTTTTTTATGGCTGATGGAGTTCTTGGAACTGTGTATGGCAATATACCACAGTAAATGTATATTTGAAACTATTTCAAGGTCAATGGGCATTGCAATCAGCTCTTCTCATAAAGTATTAATATACTATTTAGTCACATCTTTGGAACATCGATTCAAAACATTAAATGTATACGTTCAACAAACAAATGATCTCAAAAGGTACTCCTGGACCGAACCAAAACAAGGTTTGTTAATTTGATTTTATACTTATAATTTTAGATTTAAAAAACATAATTATATTTGCATGGTTTAAACTTATATTTTATATAATTATTTCAACTGTCCCTTAATTTTTGCTACACTTGTAAGTTACATGTGGTTTCAACTAGTATTCTTCTTTGCAAATTATTTGGAAAATAGCATACGTTAATTTAATATCTGTAAATAGTTCGTTACCTTCGATGTATTATTTAGAATAATTAAAATATAAGTAAAGGTTTACGACATTTTAATCCATACGAAATAAAAAAAAAATCACCAAAATGGTATTTCCTTATTAATACTTACGATAAGACAACCAAGTAACTCAGCGATTAGTTAGTTATATTTTAACAAATAAATCTTGGTGAGCATAATATAATTTCTTTACGACAGTAACCATCAATATATGCTTGTCATCTTCATATCATTTTGTTTCTTTACTATGCCAATACTACGTTTATAAGTATAACATTATTGATAAATACAGAAAAAGACTCCCAAAATCTATTTCAGTTCCAATGAGGAAAAGAAACAATTACATTTCTGTATGTTCACGACACATACAGGGTATGGCTAATTTGTAATTGATATTATATTACTTTATATACATATATACATTACAATAATAACATATGATTTCCGCAAATAATTCCTTTTAATTTTTTTCTAGATGCTGAGCTCACTATGCCTGTCATAAATAAGCTACACTTTCTGCTGACCGAAACTATTTTCTTGGTCAATAGTCACTTTGGACTACAGTTCTTATGGGTAATTTTGTCTACATTAAGTTACCACATTTTTGAGAAAATCACAGAAATATCTAATGTCATGCTAGAAGGACAGACATACTTTTTGTCACCTATGGGGGCTATTGCTCGATCGATAAGCATAATTAAACTGATGATCATCGTATGGATCTGTTCCAACACTTCTGATCAGGTAATTTATGCAAGTATTTTATTTTATAATAAAGGCCAATGGTTCTTGTCTAGCTCACTATATTTTTATATTCTATAGTCTTAATTCTTGTTGCCTTTCTATGCGAAATGTGTATTGCTCATCATTGTATCGGTAAATTAAAAGTTCAAACGTTACTGGGTTGTCCAGAAGTGTTGTAGAGATATTTTAATGCCTTAAAATTTTGAGGCAAAATCTATATCTACAAACAACTAGACTAGGTGTTCATGTAAAAACACCGTATAGCGAGTGAACAACAACATATATATCAACTTCCACTATACTACTACCTTTGGCGCTATTTTCAGTGGGGATGAATCGGTTATTATAATATATACTAAAAGTAATTAATATCTTGTGAATGTACCTATTAGAATAAATTGTCTAATGAAACTTATTTTGCTCTGAGTTAATGATAGGCTACTTAATTTTATAACATCTCTGTGAAATGTTTTATCGTTGGTGCCCATTTTATAAACTACACCAACGTAATTTGCTTCTACATACACATCGAGGACTTAAGCTCTGCGCGCGGAAACAAACTACTACCCATTCAACAAACAACCACAATATGTTTTACGGGTTGCGTTCACGCACTCGCCGCTGAAATGAAGGCGCCAAAACTTCTTCCTGGGTTCTATATCGGTTACACTTTACTATTTGACAGCTAAACATGTATGAGAAAAAGTATTATAAATTGAACACATTAAATGTATTGTGGTAACTGTATTTTTATAGTAGGTCGGAAAGTATGTAAATTTCACAAACACAAGAAACACATTATTATTATAATTGCTATTATTCCTGCTTCTTTGTCTACTTCATTTAAAACAACTGTAATAATATTACTTAGGCATTTTATTTTTGTAAATAGTAAGTAAAAAGTTGAGAAACTTATAAGTACTTTCTTATAATGAATATATAATGAATGTGAATATAATATAATATGAATCTTATAATGATATATGAATGTGACTTACAATCCTTTTACTTCATTAGAGTTCTTCAATCCCACTTAACTCTTCCTCCTCCTCTGAAAGAACGTCACTGTCTGTATCAGATTCATTTCCAATTGATATAATAAAGGATTCTTTAACATTGTCTATCTGGGGCTCTGCCGCTGCAAAGTCTTTTTCTATCTTCCCACGTGCTTGTACTTTCCTAACCATTCTTCTGTACCCATTCTTGATATCTTTTCTTCGCAGAGGGTTTTAGTTTGATATACAAGACGTATTTCTTTTGGCTTCATAACCTTTGACTTCGGCCCAAATTAACTCAATCGGATTGAGATCTGGGTGGTAGGGTGGGAGTCAGTAAGATGTCATGACCCTCAAGTTTGACAGTTTCATCAAAGGCATATCGGAAATACCTTGGTTTATGTAGCTGCACAAGTTTGTACAGTTCAGGTAAAAACATATCGTCACTGAATGGTTTTCCTTTTTTTAAAAGCCACGCCTTCATATCCTGTCTCTTAATTTTTGAAGTAGGAGCATTTTCAATTAGAATTTTATCGTAGCGTGCATTATCGACTACCAGTACTGAATTTGGTTCCAAATTTGGCAATACTTTGTCCTTCATCCATTTCATAAATATTTCCCTATTCACGTTGTCGTGGTAGACTCCACTATGGTTGCTCGCTTTGCAGTAGGTAAAAGCATTAGGCACGAACCCTTTCTCTCCGCCCACATGGATAGTTATCAATCTTTCACCCTTAGAAATTGGAACGTGTAACCCTTTATTTGAGCCATATGAACAAGTTTTATTAGAAACGTGAGAAGATAGTATGTGAGACTCGTCTAAATAAATTATTGGAGTCCTTGCTCCCTGTAGCTTTTCAACGCTCTCAAATATGTTATCCGTTTTTCTCAAATTTCTGGTTTTTCAATTAACAACTTTCTATTGTTGGCTGTCTTTCTCCAAGCAAACCCTAAATCCTTTAATATGCGTCTCAAACTTTATCACAACCCTGAAAGTTTATTTTTTTCTTTTAGCGCCTCCCTCAATAATTTTACAGTTGGTATTCTATGTTCTTCTATATTATGAAAATTGTACACTAGTCTTCTCACTACATATTTATAAAAGTCATCTAAATAGGTTACTGTTTTACGTCGTTGTCGGTTTTTGTTTGGCGTAGTAAAACTTGCCTCGCACTGACCACTAACATGCAATTTTTTTAACTCACTGTTTATTTGAGTTACAACTCGCTCTGATACCCCCGTAGCTGCTGCTGTTCTTTGATGAGCCTTTGCCAGCGGAATATTTTAAGTTTTTCGGCCTGCCTCTTCCTTCATAAATTTAAACACGTTACTGATAATTTCGTGGCCATGACTAAGAATTACTCTATTCTTGACTAGCGACTTGAACTCATCAGTCATTGTGGAAAATTAATAAATACTACAACTAACAAAATATATCACAAATAAAATACTCGGTAACTATGGCTATATTAATAATAATCGGTGTAAACCGCACGCACTGGTTTAACAAATAACTAGGCACAAATGACAACCACACTCATCACTGTCACAGAAAAGACTGATTTTAGCCAGGAAGTAGGTAGGGTTAGTTGTTATTTTCATTACGATTCTCATTAAAGAGGTTGTTGCAGGTGAGTCAGTGTTTTCAGGACAGAGCGCATAACACTACCCCGCTACCCCTCCCGCCTATCACCACGCAGCCAAAGCCACGCGCACAGCTAAAGTCCGCGATCTGTATTTATGTTCTAAATATTATTTGTTGAATTCTATAACAAACTTTTCAAAAAGATACACGTATTTATTTTTCTTGGCCTAAATATGCATACTTTTCTACAACATACTCTTTATTGACTAATATAAAATGTTTTCTTACTAAGAGTGACGAAGAGATAAAATAAATATGACATACAACATTTATATAAAATATATAAGGATGTAGGAATCAAAAACACTGAGATCATAAATAGAGATATTTGTGAATTTTTTCTCGTAACTATAGAAAATAATGTCTCCATGCAAACTTTGCAAAGCCTTTGCTAATAGTGTATCATCAAATTTATTTTTAAAGCTACTGTATTAGTGCTCTGCTTGGTATCTTTGTGTCATTTCAATATCCCAGCAATCTATATCGAAGATAATGGACACGTTAAGGTAGAATGAAATTACTTTGGTACCTGCCAAATAACTGACCTAGTGTAATAACAGTACCTACAGAATTACTACAACTCAGAACTTGTATTAAGTCATCATTAGACAGAAACTTACTGTAGTTGGCAGAAATAAAGGAACTCTCATATCAGCCCAAGATTGTCTTCTTACAAAAGGGCAATCTTGCAGTTAACTAAAAATAAATTTAAAAAACTGAAAATCTAAAAAATAAAATTAAAGTTAAAAAAAATTAAACAATAAATCAATATAAAAAGGTTAGATGTATTATTAAAAGTGAAAATAAAAACATCTCGTATATTTGAATACATTCTGTGTTCGTGCTGTTCATTGTGTTGGGTTAGTAGTTGGGTCCACCAAATCGCACGATCGATACAACATTAAGTGGAATTTATTCACGGTCCCAAATAAAACTTACTTTTTTAAAAAGAAGAACAACCATTACAAAAAGAATATTTAGTTTTGTTTTTATATTCTAGGCAAACAAAATGACTGATACGCTTATGCAAATGAAGAAAACAAAGATAAATGGAACAGTGAAAAGACAGGTAACAGTGTTAATATCTATAAAGGAAGAAATGTTTTCTTAGCTTATATTATATGTAAACCAACCTTATATTCTAAAATTAGATTACCATAGCTGTACGAGTTATTGTTTATTAAGAATCACTTATTTTCCCATGTAGTTGAACCCCTTTTTGGTAAGAACTTAACAATATACTTAACAAGTTATTTATATTTTGAAGTTTGAATATGAGATATAATACCTATATATAACTATTATTAATAAAATAGTTTTACAAATGGGAAGAAAGTTAAATATTACAATCATATAACTATACCATAAACGTGTTAAGTATGCTTATACTACACGCACTATTGTAGAAGGTTTGTGTATTATCTTAACAGTGTTTTATGTCATATAGTTTTTAATTTTAATTATTCTCTTAGATTGATTTCTTTTTAGCTCATGGGCAAAGAAGGCAGTTCAATATGAATGGCATAAATTGAAATAAGTATAGTTGCCCTTGATTACTTCATACTTCATTGTCATTTACTTATTGTAATTTTGTTAATTGTTGGTTTTAAATGGGAAAACTGTTTTTATATTTGAGA